>JAZHYW010041885.1:0-71431 GCA_037355805.1 Ixodes ricinus | reverse complement strand
ACTGTGCTTCCATTGCGGGGAAGCGGACCATATCTACCGCCGATGCCCATACCGACGACTCGGGCTACGCGGGTTCCACCCGAACGACCCGCGCCCCGTCATGGTGAACGCCCCACTGAGATCGACGAGTACCTGCGACGGCCCCAGTCCCCCGAGCCTGCGTCCCGCCGAGTTCGGTCGCCGTCGCCGCGACGTCCAGCTTCGCCGATGCACCGACCCCGACGTGAAAGCTGTCGCCCATCGCTCCTCGCCGGGGAAACTAGGCGCGGCAACCCCTGGAGGTGGAGTTGCCGAAGACGACCGACGTAAAGAGCCATCCAAGAACGATCGGAGCGCTCCCACTCTCCCGACGCTACGCATCACAACGACGCTCTTGCATCGGTGTCCAACAACCTAAACGTTATTATCGACGGCCACGACGCATCGGCGCTCGTGGACACCGGAGCGGACTACTCAGTCATGAGTGGGAGGCTCTCTCGCCGCCTCCGAAAAGTCACGACGCCGTGGGATGGACCTCAAATACGAACCGCCGGAGGGCACCTCATCACGCCGGTAGGGAGATGCACTGCTCGCGTCGAGATCCACGGTGAGACGTGCCCTGTCAAGTTCGTCGTCCTGCAAGACTGTTCGAGGGACGTTATCCTCGGCATGGACTTTCTCTGCGAGTATGGCGCCGTCATCGACCTCGGAGCAAACCGGCTGACGCTACGAAAACCTGCTCCACCACCGGAGGAACCCAAAGTGACGTCATCCGCGGTACGAGTCCTCGCAAACCACGTGAACCTACCACCGCGGTCAAGTGTTTTCGTACCCGTCGGGGTTGATGAGACTTTCTGCGGCGACGTTTTGCTCGAAGGAAGCATCCAGTTGCTTCTAGGAAGAGGGATCGGCATCGCGAGAGGCGTCGCGGAGCTCCAAGACGGACACACTGTCGCGCTGGTAACGAACTTCCGACAGGAGGCCCAGCACCTTACGAAAGGCACCGCCGTGGGTCACGCCGAGGAACTCCCGGACTCAGCCGCAATCGCCGGAATATCAGAAGACCCCTCTCCGTGGTCACCCAAGACAACGCCGCCTTCGCAGTTTGACATCGACCCAACCCTGCCTACCCCACAACGACGGCAGCTCAGTGACCTTCTCGCCGAGTTCACTGAGTGCTTCTCCACGTCGTCAAAGGTGCGCCAAACGACCGTTGCGAAACACCGAATTGTCACTGAAGACAACGCGCTCCCTGTTCATCGGTCGCCGTACCGTGTCTCTGTGAAAGAGAGAAGTCATCCAGAAGCAGGTCCAAGAAATGATCGATGACGACATTGTCCAGCCCTCAAGCAGCCCGTGGGCTTCACCGGTAGTCCTTGTGAAAAAGAAAGACGGGACTCTTCGGTTCTGCGTGGACTATCGTCGACTAAACGCCGTAACGAAAAAGGACGTCTACCCGCTGCCACGCATCGACGACACTCTGGACCGGCTGCGCCATGCCCGATACTTTTCGTCGATGGACCTGAAGAGTGGGTACTGGCAGATCGAGGTCGACGAACGGGATCGTGAAAAGACTGCCTTCGTCACGCCGGACGGACTGTACGAATTTAAAGTGATGCCGTTCGGACTCTGCACAGCACCGGCGACGTTCCAGCGCGTAATGGACACCGTTCTTTCCGGCTTGAAATGGCAAAGCTGCCTCGTCTATCTCGACGACGTCGTGGTATTCGCAAGTGACTTCGACGAGCACCTGAGACGTTTGCGAGCCGTGCTACAGGCTATCCGGAATGCTGGACTGTCACTAAAGCCGTCAAAATGTCGGTTCGCTTACGGCGAGCTCAAATTCCTGGGGCATGTCGTGAGTGCTCAGGGTGTAAGCCCTGATCCTGCCAAGACATCCGCTGTTGCCGATTTTCCGAAGCCATCAGACAAGAAAGCCGTAAGAAGATTTCTTGGACTGTGCGCTTACTACAGACGTTTCGTTCGCGATTTCGCCAAGATTTCTGCACCGCTCACGCATCTGACGAAGGACGACGTGAACTTCCAGTGGGGGAGGAGCAAGAACAAGCGTTCAACGAACTGAAGGAAAGACTCCAGTCGCCCCCTATCCTCGGACACTTCGATCCAACAGTGGAAACGGAAGTACACACGGACGCCAGCAACGCCGGACTCGGCGCGGTACTCGTCCAAAGACAAGACGGAGCAGAGAGGGTGATTGCTTACGCAAGCCGGGCACTGTCCAAGGCAGAGAAAAATTACTCAACGACCGACAAGGAATGCCTCGCTGTCATCTGGGCGTTAACCAAGTTCCGCCCGTACCTGTACGGGATCCCGTTTCGCGTTGTCACGGACCACCACGCTCTCTGTTGGCTCGTCAACCTCAAGGACCCGTCAGGACGCCTCGCTCGCTGGAGTCTGCGACTGCAAGAATTCGACGTGACCATTGTGCATAAGTCTGGCCGCAAGCATAACGACGCCGACTGTTTGTCTAGGGCCCCAGTCGAATCTCCTCCCGAAAGCACTGACGACGACGATGACGCCCGTTTTCTCGGGGCAGTGACAGATGCCGACATGAGAGCACTTCAACGAGACGACCCGGAACTTCGCGCCGTGATGGAACACCTGGAAGGCCAAGGAAGTTCAGTTCCGCGAGTCTTCGCCCGAGACTTGCCAAGCTTCGTTCTGCGGCGAGGCGTGCTCTTCAAGAAGAACTTCGGAACGAGCAACCCTGCCTGGCTGCTGGTTGTTCCGGCCAGCCTGCGTGAAGAAATCTTTCAAGCATGCCACGACGACCAGACGGCTGGACACCTTGGCTACAGCAGGACGCTCGCCCGGATTCGTGACAAGTACTACTGGCCGAGACTCCCAAAAACAGTCCATCTGTACACAAGGTCGTGCCATGAGTGCCAACGACGTAAAAGGCCTCCGACGAAGCCAGCAGGACTCCTGCAGCCGATACCTGCCCCGACTAGGCCTTTCCAGCAGGTCGGAATGGATTTGCTTGGGCCGTTCCCAACATCGACGCAAGGAAACCGCTGGATTATCGTCGCGACCGATTATCTTACGCGATACGCCGAGACGAAAGCCCTGCCGTCGGGAACAGCGGTGGAAGTCGCCAAGTTTTTCGTCGAATCTATTCTCCTTCGACATGGCGCCCCTGAAGTCTTGATAACCGACCGTGGGTCATCGTTCTTGGCTCAGTTCACGCAAGAGATCCTTCGGCTCAGCCACACCAGCCATCGTCGGACCACCGCGTACCATCCGCAGACCAACGGGCTAACGGAGCGGCTCAACAAGACGATCGCCGACATGATCTCCATGTACGTCGACGTAGAGCACAAGACGTGGGACGAGGTATTACCATACGTCACGTTCGCCTACAACACCGCAGCTCAAGAAACAACCGGGTTTACACCATTCGAGCTGGTGCATGGCAGGAAAGTGACAACCATGCTGGACGCGATGCTGCCCCATGAACCAGTGGAGGACGGATGCGACGATGCCCACGCGGTCAGTCAAAGAGCAGAAGAGGCACGCCAACTAGCCCGCCTTCGAATCCACGATCAACAGCGTGTCGACGCACGACGGTATAACCTTCGTCGCCGGGACGTCCACTTTCAACCCGGAGATCGGGTATGGGTGTGGACACCGATACGGCGCCGCGGTCTCAGCGAAAAGCTTCTGAAACGCTATTTCGGACCCTACAAGATCATCCGACGCCTCGGCGATCTGAACTACGAAGTCCTTCCCGACGGAACGCGCCCATCTGCAAGACGTCAGCCGCGACCCGAGGTGGTGCACGTCGTCCGGCTGAAGCCGTATTACGAACGATAGAACTTTCCACCCTCGTCGACGAATGAACTGTGAACTGTGAACTGACGGCTCGCGATTCTGCTGTCCTTTTGCTGCGGATTTCTTTTGTTTTGTTTTCGTTTCGTGCTGCATCGGGACGATGCACTTTTTTAACGGGGGGAATAATGCCGCGGGCGCAGCTGACCAAGTAGGCAGCGCGCCCGTGGCATAGTGGTTATCGCGCTTGCCTTCCACGCAGAAGGCCAGGGTTCGATTCCTGGCCGCGCCTTCATCTTTTTGCTGACGCTGTAATGTGAAGTTCTAGTAAGTTCGAGAGCCGCCTTGCTAATTCGAGGTTAGAATGTTCTACGAACCGAACCTTCCACGCCGAATGTTCCCGAAGCCCACGTGTGTACAAAAGGGCTCCGCCTGGCAAGCCGGGTCAGTTTTCGCCCCAGCGTTCGACTCTGCTCTTTCGCCGACTTCGACGCCCGCGACGCTCTACTGTTATCTTTTGTTTCCTTCTTTATTTTTGGCACAAGTTCGCCACATTAAACGTTTATTTCTTCCAGTTTATTTATTGATCTTTTTGGTCACTACCCGTGACAACATATGCCCATAATGACGTTAGACAGCGTCGTTCTTTTTTTGAAAGCCTGATCCCATTTCTCAGCACCGACAAACAAATTGTTTTATTTGGAGATTTCAACTGTGTGTGCAGCATAAAAGACAGGTCAGTGCCTTCTGCAAGGCCCGATAGAAGTTCCGACATACTAAACATTCTTGCATTCGACTATCACCTTTTTGACGTCGGCGCTTCCCAAAATACTACTCTCCGATTCACTCACCTTCATGCTTCAAGTAATGCGAGACTCGATCGTATTTACGTCTCGAGCACGCTCATTTCACATGTGACTGCTTATGACGTAAAACCAGTTTCTTTTTCGGACCACTGCCTTGTAAAGATACGATTTGGAACAGACGCATCGCGAAAGGCGCGACCAAATTGGGCTTTATGGAAACTAAACACAAGACTGCTAGACAACCAAGACTTTCAGAGACGGGTCCACGAATGTTTTAATCACGTGTCAACGAATCAGAAATTTGGCATATTTGCTCAGTGGGACTCTTTCAAACAGGAAGTTAAGAATGAAGCAATCGAATGCGCGTGCATTGCGTCCTTTCATGCAAAGAAGGAAGAAGCTACACTTTTGAAAAATCTATATATGTTTCACGAGCTGGAGTGCGAAACACCTGGTATGTTCCAAGAAGACATTGTTCGCGTAAAATGTCAGCTACAGCAATACGAGCACATTCGTTTACACGGTGCACTAGTACGGTCCCGGTGTAGGCGTTTCTTGACCTCAGAGACACCCTCGCGTCGTGCACTCGATGATGAGAGACGTAACGGCCTTTCAAAGAAAATTAGAGTTTTGGAATATAATGGGACACTCTCAGAAAACGAAGAAGCCATCATGAACGCATTTGAGTTGCATTACAAAAGCCTCTTTGGAAAAACGCAACATTTAGATGTCCAGTTGGCAAAAAACTTAGTTTCTTTAATGCCCGAGGTAAAGCAGCTTCAGCGAGATCTCCTTAGTGGACCCGTAACATTAGAAGAGGTTCGATGCGCGGTTGACGAGTTGCCAAATTCTAAAACACCAGGACCTGATGGGCTTCCCGCAGAGTTTTACAAGACATACAAAGACTTGCTATGTCCTTTCCTACTTGAGGTGTTTTTGGCGGCGTATGAGATGGGAACTTTACCGCCGTCATTTTATGAGAGCCATACCGTGTTGATCCCTAAAAGTCAAGACCCAGACAAACTACAGCGCATTGAAGGCTATCGACCAATTAGTTTATGCAACGTAGATTACAAAATTTTTGCTAAAATTTTAACAAAACGATTACAGTGTGTAACGTCATCTGTTGTTGGAGACCACCAAACCTGTGGGATTAGGGGGAGACGTATACAAACTAACATCCACGTTGCACGTTCAGTGATAGAAAGCTGCGTTCTTCATGCCGGTCAAGTCGCCATGGTTCAAGTAGACTTGGCTAAGGCATTTGATCGCGTGTCCCACGCTTTCCTGTTTGCTATATTACGTCATGTAAACCCAGGACCAACACTTTTAAAGGGTATTAAGTTGTGTTACCGTAACTGTGCCACCAGGCTTATAGTTAACGGTTCACTTTCCAATCGAATTCGTCTAGAATCGTCCGTCAAACAAGGATGTCCGTTATCCCCGCTTTTATTTTCCCTTTATTTAGAACCCCTTTGTTTAAGTATACTTAACAGCCCTACCGTGGAAGGTTTCCGTCTCTACTCTTCTGAAGTTAAAGTATTGGCGTATGCAGACGATATAGCTTTCTTTTGTGCCGATAAACGCAGCGTCGACAATGTCCTTACACTAACACAAAACTTCTGTGACGCGACCGGCGCACTCGTTAATAAGGAGAAAAGCGTAGGTTTCTGGTGTGGTCAATGGGCCACAACCCCTTCAGAGTATGCTGAAATATCATGGAGCTGCATTGCCCCTCAGTACTTAGGAGTTCCTCTTAACAGTATCCGCAACAATGGTCATTACTGGACTGAACGGGTGTCAAAAATCAAATGTCAAGCTGACAAGATGAAATCCAACCAGTGGTCAGTTTTTGGGCGAGCTAAGGCCTGTAATATGTTTCTCGCCGCCAAACTTTGGTATATACTTCAAGTGATTTGCTGTACCAGAAGCCATATTCAAAAATTCCACAGAGTGTTTGCTACTTTTATATGGAATTCCAATTGGGAACCTACAAGACGTGATAACCTGTTTCGCCCCATCGATGTCGGTGGTCTCGGACTCATACACATCTTTCTAAAGCAAGTAATATCTCGATTTTTATTCTTCAGAACTGCATCTCATCATTTCCTTCGCACTTACTTACAGACCGAACTCTCGAGTGCATTACCTTATTTGGTGGTTACAACAATACCCGCATGCACATCACGTCCTGTGGGGTACCTCAAAGAAGTAGTGAGCGCGATTGAGTTTCTAACAGCTCGTTTTTCTTTGGAGCATTTATTTACGGTTACACGCAAAGCCTTATATGCTGATCTGATTGACATAACGTTCCCTGAACCTTTGTACCGAAGCATATATAGTGAAGGCCCAGGAAAAGATGTCCTCAGACGTGTCCGAAAACTACATGTATCGCCTACAGCAAAGTCATTCTTCTTTAAGCTCCATACTTCTACGTTACCTGTAAAACCCTGGCTTCGTGAACGTGGAGTTTTTGTGCCGTGGTCAATCAACTGCCGCCTTTGTAACCAACCGGAAACTATAGAGCATTGTTTTATTTTCTGCACTGATGCTTACCTTTTCTGGGATGTCCTACAAAGGACACTGAAAAAAGACTTGAATATCAACGCTTACACAATCCGTTTTTTGCCCTTAAAATTGAACGACAGTTTTCCTTACGATTTGTTTACATTAATGGGGTTGCATAGCCTCTGGAAAACAAGAATGATTGACAGGAATGCGGACCCTCCCCGATCTACCAAATCAAATTTTATTGAAACCGCAACGCATGTACGAAATGTATTTAACTACCTTGACGAGCGGCCAGAGTGGTATGCTCTTTTCGATCGATGCATTCATCTACCTGACTTTTAGCATGTGCATTGTGTTTTCATTTAATATTCCTTTCTGTTCCTTCTGTCAATTTACGGCAAAGAGTCTCTGAGTTTATTAGATAGGGAATTATATGTAATGGGAACTGGGACGTGACAACCTTAACATGTTTTGTCTTGCTGTTGTCTTAAGAATATTTCCATGTAATAAATAAAAAAAAAAAGCCTTCATAGCTCTGTGGTTAGCGCGTCTGCCTGCTGATCAAAGGGTCAACGGTTCGAATCCCAGCCGGCGCCGGTCTTTTTTATTTATTTATCGACCCGCGGCGTAAGAGGTTAGATAGCCAGATAGATAGATAGATAGATAGATACATAGACGAAAAGTGCGTGAAGTATCCAAAGAATGCTATTCGCATTAAAAACAGAGAGAAGGGAACATGAGTCTATACATATTTGAATCAATACGGTAGTCAAGCTGTCGTTCGAAAGAGCAGTGAACTTTGACGTGACCCTGGTTCCTACGCCGCTATAGAGCAGTGATACCTTTAAAGCGCAAGTGTAGGCTTTTATAATATATTTGGGCGGTGGTTTTGGCAGTTTGTGATATTGAAATCTTGAGTTTGATAGGCTCATTGAACTTTAGAGGCATTTATATTGGTAGAAGCGTTAGCGGATATGCTGGTTCTTCCTGGAATTTTACAGAAATATTTACAGGCTAAGGAAACCACCGAGTGTAAAATGGGGAGGGGAGAGAGGATTTATCCCAATGCACTATTATTCACATTTCAACCATTTTTTTAATTAACATTGTAAATGAAACCTCTGATTAGAGCCTTGTTTAAGAAGACCGTGTTCCTTTTACGCCCTCTCTATTTTTATCACAAACGGTAGTCGGTAATGTGCTCGAGTATTAAATAGGAACCCTCGATCACTATCATAAATGAACTCATTTAGAGATACAGTCAATTTTTTCATTCTCAAGTGATGTGCTAACAGATGTTGGCTTCTGCTCCAAAAGCGTCAATGGCTGTTCCAAATCAATATTTTGCCTTCTACAAAACCTGCTACAAAAGGTCAAATGCCGCTTCCATCACTGCATGTACATTCTCATGAACTAACATTGGCATCCAAATTCAGTGCAGAGAAATTACCCCGAATTGAAGCGTGTTGGTAAGTTAAAGAAATAAAAGGAAAGTGACATAAAGGACGAAGACGACAAAATATCTTTCCAATTGGCAGCTTAGACGTTTACAAGTGTTCAAGGTGCCACTTGGGATGATGTTTTGTGTTGTTTTTGTGCTTTGTTGCTTTCCTTTTATCGCTAAGAGAAATTGTGAATTTAACAAGGCTCGGTGCATTGCAAAACTTTGTGCAAATAGTGTGACGTCTTTGAAAGAGCAGACGACAATTCGAACGAGTTTGAAAGAGCATGGTTAAAGTTGCGCACGAAAAGAAAGGAACAGTGAAGTGACAAGCACAATTTTCCTCTTCTCTCATCACTGTTCCTTGCTTTTTGTGCGCAATTTGAACCATGTTCAATCATTACTAACTCGCCCAACTAACCACCTTACTAGAGTTTGAAAGAGCTGACGACAATTTGAACGATCAGACGGCCGTTTGAACGTGAAGGCTCACTGAACGTAGTCCGCTGGTGATCCGGACAACTTGACAGTTTTCCCGCGTTCATGTTGGAGCAAAACAAATTAATCTGATGACCACAAGTATCCGTGAATTCAACACAAAGTGATTCTCGCACAAGTAATCGCAGTCTAACGGTGTCTGGTTTTCCCTTTTCACGGCACCTATCCACGTTCTCGGACCAGGGATTTCCCTAGACCCCCCTAGGGGGTATAGACCGCCCCTAGTTTTCCTGGACACCCCCCCCCCCCCCCTTGAATCTAGAAAGAAATAAAAAAAGAAAAAAGAAAATTATTTTTTTTCAGATTAAGTAGAAAACGAAACAATGCGGATTGTTGGGCTAGTTGGTACTGGGAATTTGACTCTCTGTGTTGTCTAGTCTCCCCTTTTTGTCCTTGTCTTCAAGCGCCACCATGTCGTCAAAAGTAGAAAACACCACCTCTCAGGTGTATATATAGAGAAAGGAAACATACATTACGGGTATGATAATTGGGTAATAGACGTCTGTAATTTAGCTAGTGGACTAAAAAAGAAACAGTTTTATATTTTATCTAGCCTCACCTCGCATCGCCCCCCCCCCCCCCCCCCGAGCCATTGGGACAACCCCCTTGATTAGAATCCTGGGGAAACCCCTGTCTCGAACGAACCGAGCAGGCAGAAAACAGTGTTGGAACTGCTACTAAATATTAAAAAGTATTTTTTTTTTAATGTGCGCTATGCACTATGTGCGAAGAATAGGATCGCGCGAATATTCGAATAGTAATTTTAACTGCGATGTCCGTACTTTTTAAAGTGTTGATCGCCTGGAGCTGAGCCGGTTGGTTTGACATGCTTCCTTGATGCAAGGAAGCATGTGCTTTGTTTTCTCCTCTCCTTCGCTTTTCCTCTACGTTCAGCTGGTATTCAAGGTAGTGTTTATCGCGACGGGTTAGCCCCCTTGAGGGCGGTGCGGTGCACCGGTGCGGTGCACCGGTGTGGTGCACTGCGGGCAAGCAATACCCACGGAGTGAACACAGCGATCTCGCAACTCGCTTCGCCGCAACGCAGCCGCGCGCTTAGGCGAAAATCACACCTTTAAAGCGCTATAATGTACGCGCACGCCTCGTGTATTAAAAAAAAAAAAAAGACGTTCACATTTTTTGTAATGCCGAATTAGAGCACAGCTCTTGAGGAGGAGGAGGGGAGGTACGTCCATGCTCCCCCTCCGTACCCTCCCCTCCTCTCATGCTCCCCTCCCATTTAGCGGCAACTTTACCAACATTTTCCCGCTAAATTTAGCGGGAAACTGAATTTATTTATTTATTTAAGTACCCTCAAGGCCCTGGGGCATTACAGAGAGGAGTGGTACAAGACAAATTTGGAAAACAAACAATATACAAACACTAAAAGCCAAGTACTAAAAATATTTAAAAAATGTGTAAACAAGTTAAGAAATTTATAGAACAAGGCAAACAAACAAAGAAAATATTAACATAGGTAAGCAGTCAACGCACTTTTAAACAAGTCAAAGGACGGTATGTCTACTAATTGCGTGGGAAGGCGATTCCACTCTGAACATGTTTTTGGAATAAAAGAGTTATAATAGGCTGAGGTAATGCAATGAGGAATTCCGACTTTAAATTGATGATCTACGCGCGGCGAGATGAAAACAGGATTTACTATTAGTTTGTTTTTCAGCGAAGTATTGGAATGATAAATTTTATAAAAAAGACACAAATGAGATTTTTCGGCGTAATGAAAGTGCAGGAAGTGATAAATTAGTTTTCATAGTTGAGTTGAGACAGTAGATGTGCGATGATAGTAAATATAAAACGGGCACCGCGATTCTATAGGGCTTCACGATCAGTCACGAGAGTTGAGAGACCCGGATCCCAGATTGCTGCAGCATAGTCTAGTTTGGAACGGACAAGGGTTTTATACATTAGTAGTTTTAGGGATACTGGGGCTAACCTAAAGTTTCTCTTTAGGTAACCAAGCATGGAGTTAGCGTTGGTGATAATGTGGTCAGTATGAGTTTTCCATGACAGGTTAGAAGTGATGTGCACCCCGAGGTACTTTTGTAGCATGGTACAGTTGAGGTGTTGAGGTCACGCGATGTCAATTTCCTCGCTAAATATAGTTGAAAAATTTCCGCTAAATTTGTTTGCTAAATTTAGCGTGACGTCACGTATGACGTCACGAAGGTAAATTTCTCCCGCTAAATTTTGCGGAAAAATTTCCCCGCTTAGTTTAGAGAAAAAAGAGAAAAATGTTTCCGCTAAATTTAGCGGAAACATTTTCCCGCTAAATTTAGTGGGAAATTGAGCGAACATTTTCCCGCTATATTTAGCAGGGAAACTGAATTAACGTGGAGGTCACGTGACGTAAATTTTCCCGCGAAATTTGGCGTGAAAATTTTTCCGCTAAATTTAGCGAGGTAACTTCCCCGCTACCGTGCGTGCTGGCTGGTTGACTTCATATGTGAGTACTGTGTACTTTGGTACTTTTTTCCGAGCGCCTGTATGACCCTGGTTCCTATGCATTTCCCGGTGAAGCAACAGGCCGTAGCGAAGTGGCACTGATCAAGCGACCGTGCTCGAACTTGGGTCTGTGGGAGGGGGCTGGACTGTTTCGGGAGAAGGAGTGTTTCGACCTCAACGCCCCGCCAGAGCTTCGTTCTATTGGCGGCCTGTGCGAACTACAGGGGGCGCTTCTCTAGCTATCATCATCATCGTTTGTGACATCACGGGTAGGACAGACCGTGCAGATACAGCCTCTGTAGTGCAGATCTTGGATCCATCGGCTCGTCAGCTCGCTTCAAGCGCTGTTTGGGTACCGCGCGGCGAAGCGTTCATGCGCTGTGTTTATTTGGTGAAGTGATATTTGTAGTAGGACATTTTACCAAAGTTTGAAAGCACACGTGGCACGCGTTGTCGTGCCAACAAACACTGAGGTGTCGAAGCGCTCAGATAGTGGTGTGCTGTTCTCTAACCCAGCACAAAAAGCTGGATGATGAAAATAGAATATTCAGCGCTTTATCCCACTACAACATCTACCACAGCGAATAAGGCGTATTATTTATTATGATTCGGACAAAATAAAACTAAGAAAGGAACGGCTCATCAAATTGAATGCAGGAAAGCAAAATTCGAGAACCTCTCGCCTGTGTAGTAAACACAGTAAAAGCGACTCAGTGTGTCCTGTGGGTTCCAACGGTGTTTTATGAGTGCTGGTCTTTTATAGACTTTTCGACTGTTTACAAAAATCACAGTCCACACGTGCTAAATCACAGTCCAACCAAGCGCTCGCTCGCAATTGTGACCAGGCACGTACGCGTGCATAACAAACAAACACACCAATGAACGTTAATGCGAAAGCATTAACCGTCTCATGGAGCGAGCTGACGTCATCAGTCTGAAGCGCGAAAACGGCAGATAGTTTCCTTCGGTTCCATTGGCTGGCGCGCGTCGAGGGGGCTCCCATTGGCCGCTGCGCTCGTCAGTTTCCGCGACCGCTCACCCCATGGCGCTGCGTGTCCATCAGCGCGGAGCGTCCAAGGCCACCAGGGAGCACGCGCGCCGACCGGCGACGAAAAGTACGCAGCAGACGAAAAAGGGAGCGGACGAGCGGCTTGCATGCTTTCGCATTCACAACTCATAAGAAATGCTTAGGTGTACCCAGTGGCGTCACAAGGGGGGGGGGCGGAGGGGGCGGACCGCCCCGGGTGCAGGGCTCAGGGGGTGTCGCGGCGGGCCTCGAGACGGGGGGGGGGGGGGGGGAGTCGCGGCGGGCCACGCGAGAGCGGGGGGGGGGGGGGAGTCGCGGTGGGTCACGCGAGAGCGCGATGGGGGGGGGGTGTCGCGGCGGGCTACCGTTTCGGGTGCCGCTGACCCTCGTGACTCCACTGGGTGTACCTCAATCTTTTTAAACAATTACACGTTATCTTTTAGAGCGCAGCTCTTAGGCGCCCGTTTCCGGCTTGAGCGGCGTCGCCGTCGCCGTCGGCGTAAACGCTCGAGGTCACGTGACCCCCCCCCCCCGAGGTCACGTGATGATGATGACGATGACGATACGGATGCCGATGACGTCATCAGTGACGTCACTGATGACGTCATCGGCATCTGCATCGGCATCGTCATCATCACCGATGACGTCATCGGCATCCGCATCGTCATCGGCATCATCATTGATGTGTGCTGTTCCATGGGTCAGCTGGCAAAGAGGACGTGTTTTCCAGAGCTCCTGCGAAGCTAAGTGATTTTTGGTGTATTTTGTTTAGTTGCGGGTGTGTTTATGGGGTAGTAGAAATCAGTTTTTAAAGTAGCGATAGGATAGGCTTGCCTGTTGGATCTTCTTCGTTGGTGGTGTTGCGCGCTAAAGGCAAGAGGCACACCCCATTGGGGTTGGTCCTTCAGGTTTACAGCCTTACTGTAAAGCATTTTTGGTCTTATACTAGTGGGTTTTATAGGTAGAAGAAATCAGTTTTTAAAGTAGCGACAGGATAGTCGGGTTAAAGCAGGCTTTTTAGGTAGGGTCACGAGACCGAACCACCTGCACGTTTGAAACTTTTGGCGGGCTAGTTGGTTGTGTGGGCAGATGCGTACCAAGGCTTTCTTGGTTCGAGGTTTGGTGGGATATTTGTCGTGGGGTCGCGCTGTGTGTCGGTAGGCAATGGTGACATACACGACGGAAGAAGGATGCGCAGCCTAAAGTAAAAGAAGGACCCGATGTAGAATGTGAAGAGTGTGGCCGTTGGTGCTGCATGATGGAGACGGAGTTCAAAACTGTAGCAGAAGCCGAGGAGAGCAGCTTTACCTGCCGGAGTTGCGAGAAGGTAGAACTTGGTTTTAGGAGAATAGGAAGGGAATGGGTGGATACGGTTCAGGAGTTGAAGCGGGAGATAGGGGTAGAGCGGGAGAAGCGGGTACAGCTCGAGGCGCAGGTGGGAGATTTGATTAAGAGGGCTGAAGCGGATGTGGAGGAGATGACCAGGGAATGGGAAAGTATAGGTAGAGAACGTGGCGGGAGAGCTGAGGCGAGAACGGGAACAGCGAGCCGAACTTGAGCGACAGGTGGAGGAGCTTAGACAGAGGGAAGAGTGGAAGGCGGAGTTGGAGGAGCATAGGAAGAAGTGTGAGGAGATGGTGCAGCAACTGACAGGAGTAGTTAATAGGAAAAACGGGGAGGTGGCAGAGAAGACGGCGGTGGGGACGGCAGACAAAGGGGGCCAGTTAAATAGTGACGAGGCGGCTGACTGTGTAGGAAAGGAGCCTGCACAGCTGTATAGTGCTGCAGTACAGCAGGGTTTGAGGAAGGCAGCAGAAGTTGAGGCAGAGAAAGCACAGATAGCTGGAGGGGATGAAGACAGGCAGCCGGGGGTTAAGAGGGTGCTGGTGGTAGGAGACTCAAACATAACAAGGGTTAGGGAGGGGCTGCTGGACAGGGTGAAAGGTGATGGGAGGGTAAACGTAGTGGCTCAGCCAGGAAAGTGCATGGTAGATGCTATGGCCGAAGCGAAGGAGGAGGTGTGGGGAAACAGGGAGGGAGAGAACCTAGTTGTAGTACATGCAGGACTAAATGATGTGTTAAAGGGACGGAGCCAGAACCTCGCCAGGCAGATAGAGTTGGGGTTACGTAAGCTGAGGGAGGTCTCCGAGACTGTGCATGTGCAAATATGCACCGTCCCAGAGGTCTGGGGACAGTCTTTGCAGACAGAGCAGCGGGTGGTGGAAGCTAACCGGGTGATAAGGGGGTTGAGCCGACGATTTGGGTACGGAGTAATGGAAGTAAACAGGGTGGTGTACGAGGCTCGCTCCGACCCTTTTACATGGGGCATCCACTACAGTGGAACCACTGGGAGCACGGTAGGCGATAGGATAGGACGTCACATCGTACATTTTTTGGGGGTCCCGGAGCCCTGAGGGCACCGGTGTAAATGAGGGCCAAAATGTAGATACAGAGGGGAAGGTTTGGGAGGGTGGGAGGAAGCCTCGCAGGGCTAGGAAAAAGAAACAGCTTAACATAGGGTTCATAAACATGCAGGGGGCAGGAACAGAATAAAGTGGGAGGAGATTGAGGGAGCAATTAGAGAGCGAAAACTTTGGAGTGTATGGATTAGCAGAAACACATCTGAGGGATATGGAAGAACCACCATACATACCGGGATATCATTGGATGGGATGCAACCGGGCCAATGGGGAACGCAAGGGAGGGGGTTTAGGGGCGTTAGTTAAGGGTCAGGAATGGGAACGAGAACGAGAGGGTTGCAGGGAACACATGTGGGTCAAAGGCAATATTGGGGGTTTAGACACAATCCTGGGTTTTGTGTATCTAAAAACAGGGAATGATGCAGGGGAGGAAAATGCAGAACACTTGACATGTATATCAGGAGACGTTAGGGAAATCGGCACTAACAAGGAAATAATTATCTTGGGGGACATGAATGCACATTTGGAAGACTTTGATGGACATACAGATACAACAGGGAGGATGTTAGAGGAGTTCTGCGAAGCTCTTGATCTGGTATTGGTTAATGCTCAGGTAAAATGTG
Source organism: Ixodes ricinus (assembly GCA_037355805.1). Taxonomy (NCBI): domain Eukaryota; kingdom Metazoa; phylum Arthropoda; class Arachnida; order Ixodida; family Ixodidae; genus Ixodes; species Ixodes ricinus. The sequence goes on along the minus strand of JAZHYW010041885.1, from coordinate 55,880 downwards.
ATGGAAAAAGAACATGGGAAAGAAAGAACTCACACTCGACTATTGACTACTGTTTAATGTCGCGTAAGGTATACAACAAACTAGGAGGTATGGAAATAGATGAGGAAGGCACAAAAAGTCTGGGGAGCGATCATAAGAGAATCAAGATCAGATTTGGCACAGTAAAACCAGAAATGCAAAATCAAAAACAAGAAGGTAGAAATAACTTAAATGATAAACAACTACAGGAGGTATCTAAGCGAATCGAGAACATAGTATATATCCAAGCAACCTGAAAGAGAATGGACGTATGAGGACTTAATTAGTGTTTTCAAAAGAGAGTTAGAAAAATATCAAATCAAACAAGGAGGAAGAAAACTAAAACGCAAGCTCAAAAACTGGTGGGATAAAGAGGTTAAGGCAGCAATATCGAGACGCCAAGCGGCATCTAAAGAACACAGATGGTCAAAGAAAAAGGGGGCCACACTAGCCGAAGTCGCATCAAAATGGGAGGAATTTCAGGAAAGAAAGCGGGAGGCATCAGCATTAATACAGGCCAAAATTGGGAGGGCAGGGGTCCAGTGGATGGTAGAGATAAACCAGAAGGATAGGAATGCGGCAAAAAGGTTCTGGGAACACATCAGTGCGCAGGGAAAAAAGACCGAGGGGTACCAGCAGACACTAACCACACAGGAAGGGACAAAGGCAGAGGGGGAAGAGGCAAGAGAATACATTAGACATACAATCGAAGCAGCATTTTCGGAGTTAGAATCAGATCAGGCCGTAGGGAATGGTAGCGTCTACACAACAGAAGAGGAGGATCATAGTGACGAAGAGGAAATGACCACTGGGGAGTGGGAAAAAGCAGAAAGAAGGGTTCCGGCTGGAACTGCGACAGGTCCAGACGGCATACCAATGAGATTGATAAAGGTTCTAGGAAAAACAAGCAAATTGAAACTAAGGCAGGTAATTGACCAGATACTTATGGGGGGGGAGGTACCCAGTGACTGGAAATTGAGCAGGATGAGGTTATTATATAAGGACAAGGGAGACAAAGACAGTATCAAATCATACCGACCAATCACAGTAACTTCAGTAATATACAGACTAGCTATGCAAATTGTAAAAAGAAGAATGGAAGAATGGGCAGAGAGAAAGCAGATTCTAGGGGAGCTTCAAAACGGTTTCAGGAAAGATAGACGACTAGATGATAATTTATTCGTAATCACTCAGTGCATAGAGATAGCAGTGACAAGTCAAAGGCCATTATGGGTAGCATTTTTAGACATCAAAGGGGCATATGACAATGTGAATGAGGAAAAACTCTGGAACCAACTGAAGGGATATGGACTAGAGGGAACCATGGTTAAGTTTCTAGAACGGGTTTATACGGAGAATAGAGTGGTTATAAGTTATAACATGGGAAGCCGAAACTACAAGACCAGCAGCAATAAAAAGAGGTCTTAGACAGGGTTGCCCATTGTCTCCCCTGCTCTTTATGATATACCTCAGTGAGATGGAAAAAACGTTAGAACAGTGCAACCTAGGTTTTGACCTGACTTACATGGAGGAAGGACACAAAGTAAATCAAGTATTGCCAGGGTTAATGTATGCAGACGACATTGTACTCGTATCAGAAAGTCGTGAGACAATACAGGAACTGATTAGGATTTGCAGCAAGGAAGGGGACAATTTAGGACTAAAATTTAGTAGGGACAAGTCTGGTATAATAGTTTTCAACGACGAGAAGGGGGAACCCCTGGAGATACAGGACACATTGATAGAACACGTAGAAAAGTACAAATATCTGGGAATATGGTTAAGTGAAGGAAGACGGTATCTAAAAGATCATGAAGATATTGTAATAAAGAAGGGGAAACAAGATTCGGCTATTATGAAACACAGGGCGCTATGAAAATATATAATAGATATGAAGTCGTTAGGGGTGTATGGAAGGGAGTCATGGTGCCAGGGCTGTCATTTGGGAATGCGGTATTGTGTATGAGGTCAGAAATCCAGGCAGGTTTAGAGATACAGCAAAGGAGTGTGGGTAGGTTGGCATTGGGGGCACATGGGAATACACCAAATAAGGGAGTACAGGGGGATATGGGTTGGGCATCTTTCGAGAGTAGAGAAGCGGTCAGTAAAGTAAAATTTGAACAAAGACTAGCTGAAATTGAGGATACACGGTGGGCAGCGAAAGTGTACAAGTATTTATATATGAAAAGTCTAAACACTAAGTGGACAAACCGAACCCGCAAGCTGAGATTTAAATACATTCAACGAGATGGAGCCGATCAGAGCATATCAGTAGAAAAGGGAGTAAAGGAAACAGAGAGGAAATTGTGGGAAGAGAGAATGCAGGGGAAATCGGCTTTAACAATATACAGGGCACAAAAACATGAAATAAAGAAGGAACAGCTGTATGATAATTCAGTGGGGAGCTCTTTGCTGTTTGAAGCTAGAACGGGGGTGCTAAGAACAAAAACGTACAGGGCTAAATTCCAGGAAATAGACACTCTGTGCGACACATGCAGCCGCGAAAGGGAAACTATAGAACATGTAATTTTAAGGTGCACGGGGCTTCGTCCCACCCTCTTGGGGGGAATGACTACGGATTTCGAGGGGGCACTGGGTTTTCCAGACATGGATGGACGAATGGATAGGGAAAGAATTGCGGTAACTAAGAGGAGATTGGAAGATTGGTGGAAGAGATCTAGGGAAGGACAAGGGGAAAAAAATACAGATAAAATAAATCCACTTTAAAAGAGAGAGGGAGGGGGAGATCTGCTATAACAAAATTCATTCAAGTAAAAAAAAAAAAGATGACGAAATGTTAGGCTAGGTGGCGCAAGCTGCCGCCCGGCCGCTGCAAAGGGTAGAGCCGTTACCATCCATCCATCCGTCATCAGTGACGTCACGTGACCCCCCTGAGGCCACGTGACCCCCCCCTCCCCGAGGTCACTTGCCCCCCCCCCCCCCCGTACCCTTCTCTCCTCCTCCTCAAGAGCTGCGCTCTAATTCGGCGTTACAGGGAGTTGTAAACGGTGTTCACTTTTTTTAAATAAAAAGCAGCTTTGAGGCGTTGTTATTCACAAGAAAGATCACTCGCAAAAAAGTTATACGCGTTTATTTAATAAATAGACCGTTTTTAATCGGCATAGGTGCTAACTAACGTAGCCACTCCGTACTTTGACATAGAACGTCGTCTGCTCGCATCCTACCAGATGCGTCACAGGAGGGCGCCCGCTAGCGCGAGGTGGCGCCACCAAAACATCCCGTCGCCACGGAAGCTCTAGCGTGACGAAATCGTACAAAATAGTTATAATTCTTATTTGCATCTTGCCATTACTGAGGCCATATTTTTTTTTAATGACGATTGCAATGACTTTAATTTAGGAGTAAGGAATTGCAATTACAAAGTTTAGAACGTGAGCGTTTACACAAATGACCCAGATAGTAACCAGCGCTTGCCTTGTCTCTACACCCTTCTACTTCGTCTTGGTTTTTCGTGCACTGTGTCGATTTCACTAAGTATTTGCTGCATTTTCTAGAGGAATTGATGGACTTTTCTTCGTTAGAATAAACTCCAAGGACTGAATTGCTTACTTGTTTTATTATTATTGTTCTGCATACAGTACACCATGCCTTGGCCTTCAAAAGTTGGCTGGCAGTATCTTCAAAATAAATAAATAAACAAATTCCAGTAATTCAATTTTTGGTAATTTAATTACTCTCCGAGAATGGACAGGGCGGGGCAGAATTTAGTTTTCGAAATTCTAACAACTGCTTAGGTATGTTTTGACGACAAACGAATATTTACAACTGTTGAGTAAATTTTAGGTAATTCGCTTATTAATTATCACTTTACATTCATACCCTGACAACGACCGTCGATAGCGTTATACGGAAATGTCAATTTCTTTATTTAAATTACTTTCTTTTTAGATTAATCTCAGTTGTACGTGAAATACGCTCCATTTATCACTCTTTTAATTGTTACTAAGTTTCACTGTTGCATTGGTACAGTTTTTTTTTTTTGTGCGTGTGTGTCTGCCTGTCTGCCTGTCGATTGCTTCTTTACAAAATGTACGCATCACGGATACGAACGTTGCGTCTGTTGAGAGGTTGGAATGTGGAAATAGCCAATTTTTCATCCTTATCCCAGAATAGACTTCCGTAAGCCATCCCAGCGTGTTTGCCTGTTACGAGAGAGCTTGGCTCCCTAATTGATTTCTAAATCTGGAAGGCCTCGTCCGCCTATTTGTCCGAGCCGATCCTCTTCTCCCCAAACTGGTTACGTCACTGGCCGCATTGACTGCGTCCCGGTGTAATGTGCAATATTTCGCTCCACCAATCACTTTTGATGGCCGCACTGGATTGAAACATGACTTCGAATATGTTCCCCGAAAAGGCTTCCTTAAAGGAAATGTATCTTTCTATTTTCCGCTATCCGCTGCTTGCAGACATGTCAATGCGTCCCGGTTCTATAAAGACAAGCCAACATTTCCGATTGTTTTGGCGGTCCTCCGTTCCAAAAGTTCCGCGAATCTGAGTCAACAAGTTTCGCGAAGTACATCTTCTTTGAAAAAGAGCCAAGGCGTCCTTTCCGCTCGCAAGCACCAAGTTGGAAACCATTTCACGAGAACCACAACTTCTATTATTACAACACGTGATTTTCCGCTCAAAGCCCCGCAAGAAACATAACGTAAGGAATAGTTTAGAACTCTGGTAATTTTTGATGCCTTCGTAGAAGCACAAGCAGACGATGACGCTTTTTCCGTAGCAGACGACGACTTTAACGCTTGCCTGTCTCTTCGAGAGATGGCACCACGGGCCCGGCGACGATGGCGACGACCCACCGGTGTTTATTGCTGCCAGCGCCGCCGCCGCCCACTGTGCCGGCGGAGCGATCCGGGCGGCAACTTCGCTTTGCTGATCGGCGGATTATCGTGAACACCGGCGCTCCTGGTCCAAATTCGTGGTCGGTGCGGCGCGGATGACGACGCGGCGTGGGTTTCCGTCACTGAGCCAGCGTGCATAGCGCTCGTTTCGAACGGCGGCCACCTGCGAGTTGTTTTGAGAGGACACTTCCTCGCTCACTCCCACCTGTTGGCTCCGAGCCCATCTTCGCGCGCTCGAGGAAGCAAAGCTCCGAGTACGTCGCAACTGGTAGCAACCAAACATCGTCGCCGGGGACGCTACATCATGCTACCCGGTGAGCCTGTTGACTTTGGCACTAGCCTTTTCTTGTAATCGTGTTTCCTTATTTATTTTTTTATTTGTATGTATCTTTTCTTTTTTTTTTTTTCTTTTGCCAGTACGTTCTTTACTGCTGGGCGCCAGAGTTTCAGTCCTTATCTTTTTCTCGTAAAGTTTTAGCGGCGCCTTCTGAGAACCGTCGCGGGTGCGATCACTGACGAGGATGTATTACGCGTGTTCAAAGCTCGACAGGGAAACGTAATCCGAGTCGGCGACCTGCGCTGTCACCTGCCCGCATTACCTGCGCGCGCGGGCTGTTTCAGCAGCGCCGTGCTCCCGTTGGTCGCACGCACGCAGCTTCTCGCTCGTTCTCCGTCGAATGGAACGGACTTGTGTCTTCGTATCCCTGATCTCATGGACTGCGCAGAGATCGGTCGTCGTCCCGCTCCAATGACGAAATAAAAACAAAAGACGGGCAAGAGAAACAAACGCGCCTCTCTTCTCGCAGTGGCAGATTGACATCTACTCGACTGAAAAGACGAAGAAAACGGTCTGCTGCTCGCTTTCATGCCTGCCGCTGTCTAAACTTCCGTACGTCACTTTTATACCAAAAAGAAAGTTCCGCACGATCAGTATTGAAACTCTAGCTTTATAGTGGTTAATTGCGCTGCATGTCTTATACAGGGCGATTTTTTTAGTCCATCTAGAAAAATTCGTACCCGGTGCTATGGCTATATGCTCGAGGCGATAAATGTCACCCTTGCACTCGGCTTCAAGTCGAAACCCTGCGCGCAAAGAGCGCCAGTGACGTCGATTATTCCGCCGGTTCCGCAAACAAAGCCGGTAGCGACAGCGTCGCATTTGCCCCCTTAGTTTCGGTTTGTAGCCTTGTGCAAGAAAGGCCCCCAACGTGGCCCCGGGACAATGAACTCAAAAGACGCGGTCACAGTGCAAATACAGCATACAAAAGACAGCTTGAAGACACTAGGGAGGTTTAGAATAACGTACGAAACTTAAGCACACGCTGTAAATTTAGCGCTCTCGTTAGCGCACGCTACGAAAATTTGGAATAGCGTTCCTCCGCCGCGACGTAAAAACACAAGCATCTCGCGCTTACAACGGCACCAAGATACAGTAAAAAATTTTATTTCTCACACAAAATGCCAAATTTAAAAAAAAAGTTTTTTTTTCTAGAGTAACGTTTTTATTTGGATTATATAAAAAAAAATATGCGGATGACAGAGAAAGGGTTTTCGCCCATACCATGGAGGCTCACTGTACCCGCTACGAAGACAAATAAAATAAATAGTAAAGCACACTTAAACTGTACAGTGGATTTAGGTTCGAATGTTTCATCATAGTTATTTTAGGTGGAGGGTTGCACACTCGGAGAATTCCTTACGTGCTCTTTTTCTTCAAAGGGCCCTCGCGTAACTTCGCTTGGGAGGGAGCGCCAGAGCCCGGTGGCTCTAGGGAGCCGCGTACTTTTGTGACGCTCTGTTCGTAACTTTTAGATTTTCAGATTTGTTTAAATATGAGAATGCGACGCGAGCGGTCGTGTCCGCTTGCGTCGCCTCGGCAAGAGAAATCTCGCACACGTATGCTCGCAGTGAAATGTTCGCGCGTCACAAGGAGGAAGTTGCCAGCGATCGTTGCCCACCTTGCTGGGTCTTCCAAACCGTTTGTGATGTGCACCTCCCGTAGGAGATGCAAATCCGGCCTGTATTGAAAATCGCAGTAGCGAGGAAGCCTCCGACGTCGCTCTCACCAGTCACGACGACCGCCAAAGCAGAGCCGCGGTCTAGTTCACGGTTCACTGGAAACCGCCGTTTATAAGCTGTGCTCGTCCTGGCTTTATAGCCAAGTTCTCATCCCGAACCCTTTTTGGAGAAGCCCAAAGACGTTTTGCGTACGCACGTAATTTCTGAAAAATAGCGTACGCTAAAATATCGCACGCAAAGCGGAAACCGCAAACCGCAGTTCGTGTTAATTCGGCGCATGCCCAGTGGCGACGGCGCTATGTTTTGCGTGCTCAAAGCTTCAGCGTGCGCTATTCTAAAACTGCTCATTCTTTGTGACGGGTTTCTTCCTTGTGTGACGGTCCTGTACAGGGCCGGCCCTAGGGGCGGGCAGCCTGGGCGGTCGCCCAGGGCGCCATCAAAAGCCCCTTGTGAATATATATATATATATATATATATATATATATATATATATATATATATAGTGCTTTTTTATTTATTCGAACACGGCGCCCGACACGACGCTATATGCTGGGTCGCCGTTCGTTTTTGGAATGCAGTACTCGTCTCACAAAACACTCGTGTTGGGCCGCTGGTCAGATGTCCTTCAGGAACAGCCGAAGCCTCTGGGTAAAACGCTTCTTCGGGAGGGCTGTTTGACGTTTCCTGGGGCACCTAGAAGGGGACGAAGGCCTGCGCCTTTCCCTCCAAACAGCGATCAGGCCACGCACCGCCGTTGAGCTTGCGTTTTTCGGTGAAAATATACATTTCGTATTTACCTTTGCATGAGCATTATAGCCCTCGTTGCTGCTGCGCCAGTAAACTCCTACTCCTTTGTAAGAAAATAGAATATAGCTGAACATTTTTTAACTCCCTCGCGCCTTTGAATTCCGATAAACTGCAATGGACTAAATAGCGAGTTTTCGTAGATGGTTTTCGCCGTCCCGCAACGATACCCGGAACCAGTGGCGTCACGAGGGTCAGCGGCACCCGGGGCGGCACCCCCGCGACACCCCCCCCCCCCACCGCTCTCGCGTCTCCCGCCGCGAATTCTCCCCCCCCCCCCCCGCTCTCGCGTGGCCCGCCGCGGCTCCCCCCCCCCCCCCCCATGGCCCGCGGCGACACCCCCTGAGCGCTGCACCCGGGGCGGTCCGCCCCCCCCCCCCCCCCCCCGCACCCCCTTTGTGACGCCACTGCCCGGAACTGTACAGTCGAGGCCATCGGCGCGCAAGCGCAGTAGCGGCTTCGTTGCAGAGGAATTAGCGGAGGGGCTTATGCTTTCGGGGCGGAGTTCCCTGGTGGGATGCGACACCTAAACCTTGTATATAACTTGTTTTCTCTCCTCCAGCATGTTCGAAGCAGCTTCACGCATGTGTGAGCATGTGTGCAGACAGTTTTTGTATGACCAATGTGAGGAAGAAACACGGGAGTGTCTGCAGGCTGCCTTGCAAACGATGTGTGACCGAGTGCGGCTTTAGTGGCGAGAGGGCTGCCATTGGCTTTGCAGCTGGTGCTGTGGCCCAGTGGCCTAGCGAGGAATTATTTTCGGGGGGGGAGGGGGGGTGTATTTCCATGACCGGGGCCGGGGTGGCTTTGTCCCATGTTCGAGTGTAGTAGTCGATATACTGTACTATTCATAGGCGTTGACTACGGGGGGACATCGGGGCTGGTGCCCCCCTGGTGAGATTTAAGGAAGGCCCCCCCCCCCCCCCGGGCCCGGGCCATGATCCTTACCGAGACGCTGTTTACATGATATGTAACGAGCTTCTAGTAGTCGCATGTAAACAAAATAACGCCCACGTTGCCTTTATTGACAAAATACATGGGAAATGGAATCCCAGCCTGCTTTCGTTAGCTTCGATCTCCAGTTCTGGCGAAAAAGTAACGCGCAGCACCGCTCCCCCCCCCCCCCCCGGAAGAACTTCTCAGCCCCCCCACCCCGCCCGGGAAAATGGAAAGTCTACGCCGCTGGTACTATTCACAAGTACGGAGACACGGCCGTCCCCAACTCCCGGACTCCCGGTTGGCTGGAACAATTCGGTAGTCGTACCATATTTGTATTTCTTTACTAAAAAACAAAACAAAAACAAAAAAACAATAAAGTGACAATATCGAAGGGGGGGGGGGTGATCCCCGAAATTCCTTTTCAGCCTACACCACTGCTGTGGCCCTTCTGATTGGTTTATTCGAGGGAGCGATCGGTGTTCCGACGGAGCGAAAGGCGCTTCGGTATCTCACTCGTGGACGTTGTCGGACGCTTTGTTCTCGCCCGCGGAGGGACGGAGAAAAGAGCTCGACCGTTTTATCGGCGCTCTCCGGCCCGTAGTGCCGAGACCGGCGCAGCCGCGCACCCGCAATCTTATCGAGGGGTCCGCTCTCTCGCTCGCGCTCGTAAACATCTCGGGAAACGGGGCATCCAGGACGTTCAACTTCCGGGCCTTTTGTTGCGCTCTTCCCGCCGCGCGACCCCGGCCCGTCGCGTTGCTCTCCCGGCTCTCTGGCGCCTCGTACGCGTCTCTTCGAGGCTTGTCCCTCGGGCTTACGAGGCCCTGCAGCGTCTCGCAGCAGCGTCTCCAGCAGCGTCTCGCAGCGTCTCAGCGCCTACACACACACACACACACACGCACAGCGAGCGCGACGCTAGCGCGGCCATGCTAAGACGGTCGCGCCCTCCACTTTGCGGCGTCTCCATGCCTGTTTGCCGCTTAGGGCGGGGTCGGGGATCCACGAATGATGACGTCGTGCGCGAGCCTCGTCTTCTAGATGGGATTGCCCCTGCACGCTCAGGGCACTTTACGGCGCGCTCTCGGAAGTACGCTGCCCTGCGATGCATTTGGGGCGCCGATCATCGGTCTTCCCCTTGTCAGTGCACATGCCACTGAGAAGGGCGAGCAGCGTAGTACCATCTAGAAAACAAGCGTATGACGTCATCGTTAGTTGATCCCCGACCCACCCGAGGTGGCGAACACTCTGAAGGTCTATACGAGGGACGCCGCAAAGTGGTCAGACGCGTCCGTCTTGGCGTCGCCGCCTGCAAGCGTCGCGCTCGTTCTGAGGCGCTCTGCGACGCCCTGGCGTCGATGCTCACGCAGAGGCGCTGGTGCTGAAGTTTGGAGGGGGGCAAGTCTCGTTGTTCAGCTGGTATTGGCCAAGCCCGACCTTCGCCTCGGCTTCTTTGCTTCGCCACAGTGGCAGAGTAAGCAAGCAGCGCCCGACGAGAGGCGAGTTGCAGCGTCAGCCTGCGCGTCATCATCCCCGACGTGAAAGGCGCGCCTCGTGAGTTGCACGCTTGCAAAACGAGCGCTCGGATTGCGTAGCATCGGACTACCGCGCTACTGCAGCGCTTCGATTTCGAATCGATACGAACGACGTTAGAACAGCGCATGCGGAACGTCGTGTTGTACGAGGCTGAGGTTTAGACGTTCTGCTCAGACCGCTCATATCAGCTGCTCGCGTGTAACCTGCTTTCTGCCCGAAATTGGGAAAAAAAAATATATATATATATGTATTTATATATATATATTTAAACACCTTATACACCCTCAAGGGGCATTATGTAAAGGGGTGGGGGGGGGGGGGTTGCAAAGCAGAATAAATCGAAAATACTGACCACAAAAACACAACAAAATCAACCACACTTAAGTACGCATGCATCAAAGGCCCCCAAAAGTAGTTAAATCTTGGCGAAAAAGAACTTGATTTCTTTGACAAACGATGTTATCGGGCAGGTTTTTCCACTCAGCAATGGCGGTTGGCAAAAACGAGCAGAACAACAAGGATAACTTACAGAAGATAAGTTTATTCTTTTTTTATTTTTATTATTCAGATACAACAGCGCCATGGGGCATTACAGTAGGGGGAAATTGGGAATGAAAAACACGAATAGTGATACAAAGGTTCACAAAGAAATATACACAAGCCATAAACATTTTAGCATCAAAATCAATGTGCAAGCTACATAAAATCATACGAATTATATGACGCATCGATCATCGATGTGCCCGCATCAATAACTCTTACATGGGTTATCGATGCGGGCTGAAACATAGAACGGTTGAAAGATAAGTGATGAGTGAAGTGATGGCGAATAGTAAATGTTATGCAGAAGACATAGCTATGATACCCTGCGGCGTATCTCGACTGCATGAAGGTCAGTACGAGCTGTAAGGTTAGTTACAATGACGTGAGTAATCAGAATAAATAAAACGAACGGCTCTGTTTTGAAGTGCTTCCAGTGAGGCAGCTAAGGAATGATAATGAGGGTTGCAAATTCTGCAAGCGTATTCCAGGATCGTTCGAACAAGCGTGACGTATGGTAGTCGTTTAATATACATTTCCCTTGATAGGTCGGAGGTTTGGTGAACACCTAGGTATTTATAAGATTTAACTAATTCTAACGGGGTATTTTGAATATGATATTGACTACGGTACAAACAAGACTTACTAGGGCGAATGAAACGAACGTGCTTGCATTTAGAAGAGTTTAGAATCATGAGCCAGTTAGTACACCACGAGCTGATATTTACTAAGTCATCTTAAAGGGCAGTAGATTCTGATGGGTTACTAATCCGACGACGAATAACGCAGTCATCGGCGAAAAGATGAATATCTGAAGTCAAGGAGTTAGGTAAGTCGTTTATATATATAGAAAAAAATAGAAACACACACACACACACACACACACACACACACACACACACACACACACACACACACACACACACACACACACACACGCACGCACGACACGCACGCACACGCACACGCACGCACGCACACGCGCACACACGCACGCACGCACGCACGCACGCACACACACACACACACACACACACACACACACACACACACACCACACTCCTTGTAACATGGTATTATTCGTAATAAAATTACTAATAATAATATTTATTCGCCCAGTACCGCAGAAAGGCAACAGCCCGTACCATATGCTTAGAACATTACATAATGATGCCTTTTGCAAATATTATTTTACTATCCGTATGAAGAAAAGAAAACTTCTGACTGAACGACACGCCTCTATTTATTCTGCTTCGATCCGTCTGGCAGTAAATTTCGCCCTCCCTCTTTACCGACGCCATTAAAACATAGTATTAAATAAACATAAAAAAAAAGTTAGCGACCTTTATCTCCGAAGTTTTTCCGTAGAAGACATCTGAAGCGTAGGAGGACAGGTTCTCATCTGCGTTACCGATAACCCTTTAACAATCTCGGGTGCCAGGAACTGGCCTGGTGCTACTCAGAGGAACGTTGGAATCTGGTCCTGATCGCTCGTGTCTTGTGTCCACTCGACATCGTGCAGGACGGAAATTCAGGTCGCTGTTCCTTATTGCTAAGGTTCCGTGTTCTCGGGGGTTTCATTTTTTCGTAATCGGTGTTCCACGGTGTTTATTTTCAGTGCCAGGTAAGAAAGCGGGGCTCATATGATAAAACAAGTGCCATATCTATCAGTTTGTAACACCAATTAGTCTTACGCGAAAAAATAATTTTTAGAGCAATATTTTCAGCGCGAGATGTATTTTATGTTCTGCGCGCAAAGTCCACGACGTCGCAGGATGGTCATAAACTCTTTCCACCTCAACGAAATGGTCATACACTCTTTCCATCTCAATATGATGGCTAAGCTGATCCACCTCTCCTCCACGCGCCCGAAATGCCCAGAGAGAAAAAAACGTGGAAAGGAAGGAGGTGACTATACCGAACTCGCGCCGTCAACATTTCCGGAGAAGAAAGCATAATCTTCAGACCTTTCGGCAAATTTACGGAATGCGCTTCATCTTTTTTTTAAGCTAAAACAAAAAAGCAATATTACCCAAATGTAACATGCAACGTAATTTAGTAGACGGTACCTTGAAATAATAACGATAGATAATTTACTCATTAGTCATTTAGGAGCTAGCGAGTGCGTTGTTACTGGACGAAGCAACGCGTAACTTGCACCAATGCCGTCAGGCTCGCCGGTGCGGGGAACCCAGCTCCAACTGTTTGCGATCGAAGACATGCCCGACGCAGGTCCGTCTGCGCGCTGCGAGCAACAGGGGAAACGGGACGACGCAAGAGCGCCGTTTTCCTCATCCACTTTACGACATGTCCCCCGTGTCGAGGCGCGCCCGTGATTTTCACCGCCCCTCTAACAGCCGCTGAGAGACGCCGACTGATGCGCAATCCGCGAGCGCTCCACCGTCGGTCGAACCTGGAAGCAGCGAACGTGTAAAAAAGACGCGACGAATGCTTAGAGTGCTACTGCGCAATTCAGGGTATTTTTCTTTTCTTTATAGGGGATTTGCGGACGCACTTTGGCGCGTCGGGAGCGATGAAACGCGCGTTTCTCGCTCTGACGGGGGAATCGAAGCTTTTCTCTTTGGTCACTTTTATTGGGCGTGGAGTGGCGAGAGACGGACGTCAATGTTCAGTCAAGATCCGTCGCCGGCATCATCAGCTTGAGTCGACCTTGTTCTCTTCCTTGGCGGAGTGCTTAGAGTCCAGTTGCTCGCTGCCCCACCTGGGAGACCAGTTACACGTAACTTCGTGCCACTGCGGTGACACATCTTCGACTGGTGTGTTTACAGCGTTCAAACATGTGGTTCCTCGATTTCCGCCTGATGACGTCGTCGAAGCGTCACCCTGTCGCCATCAGCCATCCTGGAGGTGTCACAGCAACGGTGGTGTATGTGGCACACGCCTGTCCTGCTGCAGGTCGCTCTCCAGCTTGCCAGTCCACGGAAGCTTCCCCAGACAGGGGTTGGGACGCCGCGACGACAGCGACACTCGTGTTCTCTCCTGCTTTTCGCCTGGACTTTTACGCCCAACCGCCAGGATCGCGACATCCGACAGCGTGACACCCCGGCTCTTGTGGAGTCCTTTGTTGCCGTCTTCCAGTCGGAGACGCGTTCCACTGCAGGCAGCGTATGAGGCGAGCAAGTCGTCTGCTTCTTCAGCAGGAGTTGCGGTGACGTCAGAGCGACGCCGAGCTCTGATTGGCTTTGGTTGAAAGGATAGTGGGTAGACCTCAGTGCTAGATGCCTCAAAATCTACCTACAATTTTTTTTTCAATCAGTTATTAAGAGTTTGGCGTTTCGACATCATCGCAACCCGTGTGCAAGAAGCAGACGGACTTGCACTCCGTACAGTCTCACGATCGCCCCTTTCGGGCCTCGCCCTGCCCGCCTGCCGGTGTTTTGTGTCGTCCGGGAACGCATTGAATCCGCCGCTGAGACGCCGACATATTTCTCATCTGGTGTCACGTTGAGCTAGAGTGCTTGCGTGTTCGGTGAAGTTTGCATCCACCGAATGATCGCCGCTAGTGAATGGAGTTTTCCGGCGTTGGTATACAGTAGAAAAGAAAACTTTCAAAATGCTCGCAGGATGTTCATATATATATATATATATATATATATATACACACTCACCACACACGTACACGCACGCACACACGCACGCACGCACGCACGCACGCACGCACGCACGCGCACACACACGCACGCACGCACGCACGCGATTGAACTGAGGCAACCCGACAAAGGCGAGTGGACACGGAGGCAGGTGGAAGAGACATCCCCGCACGGTTAATGAGGGCTGGCAGCAGCGGTGAACAGGCGCCGCGTCACCCCGGAGGTCGCTAACGAAGCTCCGGACGGCGTCGCCCACCGCGTCGGTCGAGGAGGCGATGCACCCGGGCTGGCGCGTTACCACCTAGAAGACAAGGCCTGCGCGTGACGTCATTGTAAGTGGAACCCGTCCTAAGTGGCGAACACGCCGGAGCTCGACCACAGTCGCCGCAAAAAAGCGGCAGACCCGTGCGTCCTGACGTCGCGCACTTTGGGAGACGCTGCAAGACGCGCTGGCGGTGATGCTAACGTCAGCAGGTGGGCGGTGCTGCGGGGATCCAGTATGATGACGGTTGGGAAGAAAGGCCTTGTCTTCTAGCTGGCCTCCTGCGCTGAAGCTTTGAACATACTGTGGCGCTTTCATTTTGGGTAGCTCACCTTATTGTGCCTCGCGGTACTTATAAAAAGTTGACTGAGTTTTTTTTTTTTTGTGGTGTTGAAGAATGGAAACACACCTTTGAACGTCCTAAATCGGCTAGATTCAACGCCGCAAGACAATCGAAAGTGCCAGATTCATGCCACCACCACTAGGGTACGCGTCTCTCATCTCTGGGCGGTGACGTCAGTACATTTGGCGTTCCGACGCTTTTATTTTTATATTCATTTTTACTTTGGAACGCGTGATACGGCGTCTATTCGCTCAAGCTCTACAGGTTGGTTCACACACTTGCTTGAGCTGGACCAAGTGCGACGGCAACAGCTTGCGACGTGAATCCATTTGCGAATTGCTATGGCAACGGGGTTTTAAGCCTCTTACAACCGGCATCACTGCTGCGCGGCGCTGTCTTTGCCATAGGAACCCGTAAAAAGATTAAAGTCACAAGCCGTTGCAGTCGCACTCGGTCGGACTCGCGTAAGTGTGTGAACCGGCCTTCAGCGTCTTAGCTTTGAGCTGTGCTTCGGCGGCATTCCAATTTTTGTTGGTTCTTCGTATTTTCCTCGTGACCTCGCGTTCCGTACCAGAGCAGGCACTCTTCTACATGTGTGTGACAGTTTGAGACGCTCAGGTTTGCACTACCCAAAACAAGTCCCAACAAGGCCCTTTTCGCAGCGCCCCCTGGGCAGTGCGGGAGGCCTATTGGTTCAAGGTTGTCGTCTTTGTTTACGAGTGTCGCCTGTTGGTCGTCCACCTGGGGCGCGGCTCTGTATTCCGTCGAGTGACGTCATTGCGTTGCATTTGCCCGGACCTCGGCTGATCCTCCCCTCTTTTCACGCACTCCGGGTGGTGGATGCGCCTCATGCGGGTGGGAACCTCTGAACCCCCCCCCCCCGACACCCCCCTCCCCCCAAAAAAAAAAAAAAAAAGTGGCAACGTTTTTTTTAATGTTTTGTAACGGTTCCGTATTTCATTTCTGATAAATCCGAAAAAAACCCGAAAAAACGCACTCCAGGAAAATTTGTGTGAGGAGATTTATCTGATAAACTTTAAATGTGATTTAAGCGTTAACATGTCAAATTTATAAAAAAAAAACTATCGTATTTTACAATTAAGTTTAGACAAAGCACAGGGTCAATGGTCCTCAGAAAATGCCGCCCCCGTTTACTGTTTATGCTTCGTAGAGAAAGGCGGGGTTGTGTTTTTGCTAGCCTATGAACCATTATGATTTTATAAAAAGTGGGGAAAGGGGGGAAGTGTAAACTTCTATCACTACACTCTCTACCACTTTACCTCGATAGTCATAGCCCGTGGGTGATGGAATAGGATGGGAGGATCAAAGCGAGCTTTCCAGCAAAGGAATACTTGTTTGCAAGTTTTGTCATGTTGCAAGCATGCCAATGCCAGATCTAACGGAAGAAATGTTATTTGATATAAGCGCGTTCTTTTGAATCTAGCACACGTATACACCCGGGATTTTATACATATATATATATATATATATATATATATATATATATATATATATATATATATATAGATATGCAGGGGGTGACGGTAGAAAACGAACCAGGAGGATTTTATTCGACGTTTCGACCTGAGACAGGTCTTCGTCAGGAATAGGGTTACAAGAAAAATGTGGTTCTATTTATACAGTGTTTAGAGGGGAGAGAGTTCGCATACAAATAAAGTGCGTAGGGAGAACAGATAAGGGTACACCACCCAAGATCTCACACAAAAGGAAAGATAAACTCTAAGTAAAAAAAAAAAAAAAAAAAGGGGCGAGGACGAGAGTAGGTGATTAACCAAATAGCACACTCCGCAAAAAAAAAAAAAAAAAAAGACTGGGCACAGAGGACACAAATAATGGGACGAAATCTAAGGCGGGGGAAGCCGCACACGGAGGTCGCCGAATACATAGATGACACATCAAAAGTGGTAGGAAATACAGGATGTACGGGAATTAACTAAACAACACAACAAAGGAACGAAAACGCACTGTCCAGTTCTAGCTCCAAACTCAGTACCACAAATTTCTAGGTCCAAATGGTTTATTATTTATGGTCGTTATCATACTATTTATTCGATAGCGCCTCAATCGATGCAAGTGTTCCTGGGCTTCTATTTATTCCTTCCTTTATTGTGTTAAATCGGTATATAAGATATGACTCGCGTTGTTCGCGTTCCCGATTTGATTTGAATCCAGACTCTAAAAGTGTAACAGATAATTTATCGAATGTGTGGTTCTTGAGGGTGAGATGTTTTGAAATTGGCAGGCCCGGCAGGTATTTTGCGTGTGATCTGTGATTGTTAAAACGTAGCCTAAACGCTGTCTCGGTCTGTCCTATATATTGTTTTTTGCACACCTCACACTGTATCAGATAGATTACATTTGAAGAGTCACATGTAAGCTGCCCTCGGATTTTTATTGAGAACTGGGAATGCGTGCTATTGGCCGTGTTAGTTTCTCGCATATGTTTACAGACCAAGCATCCTGCTTTCATGCACGGTCGGCATCCGTTATTTGGTTGGGACGAATTCAGTCGGGAGTTAACTAGGCTGTCTCTAAGGTTGCGTGAACGTCTGTAAATCACCCCGGGAGCTGATGGGAAGGCACGTTTGAGGCGTTCGCTTTGTTCTAAAATGTTGTAATGTCGCCTTAAAATATTATTTACGTTGGGGAAATTCATACTATAGGTTAGACATAAATTCGTGCGCTGCGCGTTGCACTGAGGTGGGCGGTCCTCCAGGAGGTCAGCGCGGTTTAGTAGGGCGGCTTTTTGGATTGCGTCGTTAATGACCCGCAGAGGATATTTTTGTTTTTCCAGTGCGTTCTTTAGATGATGAGAGCTCGATTGGAAGTCCTCTTGCCGTGAGCATACACGTTTGAAGCGGTGGGCCTGGCTGTAGGGTATACCATTCTTACAATGACGGGGATGGTCGCTTTCGTAGTGAAGGTATTTTTGCCGATCTGTTGGCTTACGATAAAGATTAGTTGTAAGCTTGCCTTTTTCTAATATTATAGTGGTATCCAAGAAGTTGATACTGGTCTGAGAATAAGCGTGAGTGAAGCGAATGGTTGAATGTACAGCATTGTACTGATTTATAAATTCTAGCAGCTTCTCTTCTGTGTGCGGCCAAATAAGAAAAATGTCATCTATAAACCTCTTGTAGATCAGTGGTTGTAAAGAACAGTCAGAGAGGAATTTAGTCTCCAGTTTGCCCATAAATATGTTGGCATAACTAGGTGCCATCTTAGTACCCATCGCAGTGCCGTTAACCTGCCTATAATATTCTTTGTTAAATTCGAATGAGTTCAGTTCTAAGACTAGGTGCGTGAGGGTGGCAATGACGTTACTATCAGGGGTGTCTACCTGTCTGTGTTGTTCGTACATTTCAATTAGAGAGGCTATTCCGTCGTCATGTGGGATATTGGTGTAGAGAGATGATACATCTAGGGTGACGAGATACGACCCCTCCGGTACACGCAAATCAGAGATTTCTCTTAAGAAGTGGGTGGTATCCTTGATATAGGAGTCAAAAGTTAAGGGTATGTGCCTGATTAAACTGTCTAAGTATCCCGATATCGGTTCAGTTATCGTACCTGATCCTGACACGATTGGTCGACCTGGGTTGCCGGCTTTATGGATTTTTGGGAGCATGTAGAAGCGACCACATGAAGGATGAGTTGGCTTTATTGTATTGTATTCATTAATAGTTATTTTCCCTTGTTTTAGAAGATCCTTTAGTGCCAATATTGCGACCCGCGTGTGTTCTGCCGTAGGGTCGCCCGTAAGTGGCTCGTAGAACTTTCGATCGGTTAGTTGGCGGTGGCCTTCTCGGATGTAGTCATCTTTTTTTAGAATGACAATCGCCCCACCTTTATCTGCGGGTTTTATTATAATATCACTCCTAGCAGCTAGTAATTTTAGGGATTCTTTCTCAGATCTCGTTAAGTTGTTCCTATTTTTCCCGTGACTGCGATATTCCCGCAAAATATCCCGTTGTATGGCGGCTATATACAAGTCAAGACAATTGTCGCGCTGAGTGCGAGGCGTCCAGTCACTCGTAGGTCGCGAGTACGGTTTCTGGGGTACGGGTGGTTTATCGAGAAAGTATTCGCGTAGCCGCAGACATCTGGCAAAGTTGTCCAGGTCTTTAAGGATTTGAAACTCGTCAAAATGACCGGTTGCCGGGCAGAAATTCAGACCCTTTGATAGTAGCCTTTCTTCGTCCGCGGTTATGAAGACGCCCGACAGGTTTACGATGGCTGTGTCGTCTAGCTTCTCGGTATCAAGGACGTCGCCTTGTGGGGTAGTTCTCATAGAGGTGGATGGCTCAGTATTGGCACTATTTTGACTTGGCGTCGAAGGAAGAGCTAAACCGGAGTGTGGAACCTTGTCTCGTTTAAGTTTACGTAGCTTACTAGTTTCAAGTTCCGTGCGTTTCTTTCTCTTAAAATCAGCTAATGCGTCAGCCTCTCGCTGCGATAATGTGGTGCTTGAGCGTAAAGTGGCGGAGATTGAGGCGGTCAATTTGTTTACCTGTTTATCACTGTGGTTAATTGCAATTTTTACCAGTCTGAGTGAAGCCTCTAGCAGGACGCTTTGCCATTCTAACTGGTCACTTTTTTCTAGATTAGTAATTGCGGGAGGTAGAGAGAGAGACATGCCCTTCGGGGCGATTCCTGCGCTCAGGTACACCTGCAACGTTGATTTATGCAGTTCATGTCTAACTAGCTTATCCGCGAGTTTACGTAATTTAAGAAAAGTGGTACTGTAGTTTGAAGCCAGATGGTTGGACTCACCGAACAAAAGTCACTTCTTGGGATGGGGGTGCCTGGTTGTGGTGTTCCGCAGGTAGTAGGAGTTTGACTGCGGTACGGGAGTGCTCTGCACCGTGGACGGGAGGCTCTCGGCGGGTGTCGGGTACTCCTCGATGTCGATGCTGACGTCACCGGCCGGGGGGGTTGACAGAGCAGCTATATATATATATATATATATATATAATTTTTTTAATAGGAAACATGGCAAATTTGAACTCCGAATTTAGAATATTAGAAAATCAAACACAAATAAGTTTCCGATGAACTCCGAATTTTTGGCAAAAAATGAACTCCTAAGAACACCCTCTAAATTTGACGAAAAAAAATGAAAGCCGTTTACAACTCCCTGTAACGCGGAATTAGAGACACAGTTCGGAGGAGGAGGAGGAGGAGGGAAGGGTACTGAGGGGAGGGTAAACTCCTCCCCTCCCCACCTCATCCTTCCTGCTACTCCTCCTCTTCCCCCTCCCCTCCTCCTCCCCTCCCCTCCCCGAAACAGTCATGAGGGTGGACATTTCGGCATGGTGCCGAAACATCACCACGGTTACGCCGACGGCTAAATTTTAACAGGGCAACTGAATTGGTGCATTGGTTACCTGACGCTTAAGGTGCAACCCCACCCTTGGTTAGTGTGGTTCTGAACCAACAGATGGCGGTGAGATCGCCTTCCAGGCCTGCACATCAATGCGAGAAATCGTGTGTGGTGGCGCTTCGATACAGTGGGTTATTTTTCTATATCCTGAATTTGACATCCCTGGTCCCTTGCTTGATTTTCTCTGCACGAGCTTTCTTGGAACGCGCACGGCTGCGCCAGTTCTCGTGCAAGGGGGCCAGTTGCCTGCGCTCCGAGCTCACGTCTCCGGCAAATGTGGGCAGAACAAAACGCGAAAATCGTCCTGAGCCAAATGGCGAGACACATGCACAACAAAACCACTGATGAGTTGAAAAATGTAAAATTGCCTGTGCGCCGTCATCGGAGATTTCAGAGGCCAATTACACATATTTTAATGTGATCAGATTTATATTTTCACGAATAAAGGTGACTAGAGGACGAACAGTGAACTGAAAAATAAAGGTTTAATCGGTGAACTTGTGCCCAGGGGCGGATCCAGAACTCCGTTTTTTTGGGGGGGGGCGGAAAATTTTTAAGGATGCTATTCTCCCATTTCTTGTGCAAGGGGGGGTCCACCCATGTCAAATTGCCCTCCGAGAAGGAGGGAGGGAGGGGGGTCGACTTTGTTTGGGGGGGGGTGGCCGCCCCGTCGCCCCTCCCCCCCCCTTGGATCCGCCACTGCTTGTGCCAAACAAAAAAAGTAAAGAAACAGCGTCGAGGCAGCAGAAAAGGAGGCGGCGATTCGGCAGCGCAACAGAGAGCGAGAGCGAGACTGACTCGACAAGGTCGCGGGCAGCTGCTTATCTACTATCTACAGTGCGTCACTATCTCGGAAGTTCGGCAAAGAAGGTTCGAGCGTCGCGCGCTCGGGGCGAGGGCGAGAATGAACTGGCATTTTCGAGAAGAAAGCAGGGCGAAAGTTACGTCTGGTGCAAGAATGAACGCGAATCTTCTAGAAGTCCATGACCGAGTGTTGCTTTCTCTGCTCTGCAGGCGGCAAAATGACGGGCTGGCCCTTTTGTCGTGCATATGTTTGGCTCTTTGTGGAGTTCCAGGAAAACGTGATGACGTGATAGACTTAGGTTTCCAAAATTCTAGCTTGAGGAATTCACTACCTAAAAATCAAAACAAAGGAACTACTTTTTGGGCGGTCAGGTGTCTCATTTAGGTAGCTGGGTGTCTATTTTGACCGAAACCACGAGGCTGGAAAACACAAAAAAATGACACTAAGGTTTAGATGTTGAGTTTGGTAAACCCAAAGTAGGACTCGTGCGGGAGTCATAATAAAAAAATGCCGAGGTTAATAATTCACTCACAGCAATTAATGATAAGAATTAATTTTAGTACGATTTCAGTGATAGATGCAATGACTGGCCAGGCAAAGATTCTGGGGCTGTGGATAGCTTTTGCACATAGTTTAAGCAATGAACAAGGTGTCACAAAAAACAAATTACATTTTTTTTTATTGCAAGAATAAACTAGGAATTGCCGGACGCTCATTTTCCTCCTAAAGATAGCGCTAGAGGTCACAACCAGATGTCAAAGTTTCAGCCCGATCCTACACCTTATTCAAAGTTATGAGTGATTTTCTGAAAAGTTCAGTTGGAAAATGGCGGCCGATGGAGTTTTCGAATACATGGGGCTCTATGGCACCAGAAACCGAAAACGGGCAAAATGGGCTTCATTTTCCCATTGAAATTTTCAGAAAATCACTTATAACTTTTGAATAAGGTGTCCGTTCGGGATGAAACTTTGGCATCTGGTTGTGACCTAGCGCTACCTTTGGGCGGAGAATGAGTGTTAGGCGATGCGTAGTTTATTTTTGCGGCAAAAAAAAACTAAATTTTTTTTGTGACATCCTGTACCAGTCTTAATTTGGTGATTTATGCGCGCAAGTAGTGGTGTGCAAAAATGAAAAAGATGCAAATGGGTAGAGTTTGACGTTGTATAAAATATAGTGTAAGCACGCACATGGTACGCTGACTAAGAATGAAACAGCCCTACATTTTACACTAGCGGTGTGCGTATCGAAAGCTAAGAGTGCATCAAAAGCTAAAGCTTGTACACATATACTGCCCGGGCCGTTATGTTTGAATGCTCATAGTACTTTATTACCCTCAGATTTGGTGTAAGTTGTCTCTTGATTGAATGCAACAGAAAGAAGGAAACAATCTAACTCTGGGTTGATAGAAAACTCCACCTGCTGACAGCTACCAATCATCTCGACGCCGATTAGAGTATTCACTGCATGCCAACGGTCGCGTGCTTAGAACGAGTTTTTCCTACGTGGTTTCATACAATCGCAATTGTTCTTGAAAAACAACAATGTTTACTCAGGCAAGCGGTCACATGTGAAGCTTAGAATATTTTGTATTAATTGTGGCACACGTGGCAAGTTGCATAGGTATTTTACAATCCGCGAAATAGAATGCTCCTGGGCTACCTTGGTCTCTAATGCATGTAGCACACAAAAGAGCACGAAATGAATCGCAGTGGGAAGCGAAAACAATAATGATAAACAAGCATGTAATCACGCGAAAACTGAGGGCATTGCACATATACAGAAGGTAAGCTTTGTTTCACGATATACATTACCAGTAAAGTATTTGGTTTTATCGTGCGAGCGAAGCGGAGCATACAAGTGCGAGCATACTGCCCTGAACTACACTTCCAGTGAATAAGCGCACCATCCAAAGCATCGGGCTCGCTTTTATAGCTTTTGGTGCGCTCAAATCTTTGAAACACAATTATAATCAATTCAATTATTTCAGTTATTTTTATTAAGTGAGACTATGCGTTTTTTTTTGTCTTTTGCGTTCACGTGCCATTTTCTTGTTATATAATATTTTTCCAGAAGTCCGACAACTATAGTCTGTTTCATCATAGGTAATAAAAAATGTAGACAAAAAAAAAAAACGCAAACACGCGAACTTAAAAATGAAATGTAACGGCGAATTCAAAATTCGTCGTTAGTTTTTTAGAGAGCAGCAGTTTCGTAGGGCGACATTATTACCGGTTGAAGATTATAAAAAGTGCAGTACAACTGTTAGCTCGGGGTCTTTAACGTGCATCACGCAGTATATGTCGTACACGATCGCACGACGGTAGGATGAAGATGGACAACTGAACCCAGGGTCCCTGCTAAAACCCCTTGATAAAGGCGTTTTTTACAAGTACAGTTAACCTTTGTTGTGGAAACGCGCAATACACGTGCCACGAGCGGGTGCTCCGCCGCCATTCGCTTTCAAGGGCCAGTCATTTTAGTGCTGCACCGCCATTTGCCTCCAAGGGCCGCTCGAGAGACGGGCCTCGTGCACTGGCACATTTGACGTTACTTGAAAGACCAACGTAAACAAATTGAGGGCTTTAGTCCCTACAGGTTCTGCAGCGTGCGCTCCGTGCTTTGCATGGAGCTCGCGCTCGAGCATTTCTCCACGTGCTTTGATCTGCGGTGCCACAACACACTCGGCCCACGATCCCCCGCGGCACTTGGTTTAGCCTGCGAGGTAAACCAAATAAGCTACGCTTAGAGTGTCGGCACTTTTTCCCACGATATTGTTGTAGACGCCGCCATCTTGGTGGTTAGTAACAAATCAAAGGCGACTGCCGATCGTCATAATTCAAAAGTGCGACTTTCTCAGCATTAGTTTCGGTGTCAGAAAGCTCACGTAATATTGCTTTGCTTTGTCGCGACCTGTTTAAACATTTGTGGAGGACGGAAAAGCGTTTCCTGTGATTTCAGATAAAGCTTCAGATAACTGACAACCATCATTTTAAGCACCAAGATGTGTATGAAGCGTAGCTTATTTAGTTGCTCTAGTTTAGCCCGACCGCATAGGCACAGAAAGAGAACGAACAGCTTAACCTCGCGCTCTTGGCGCTGCTTCAGAGGCTTCATCAGCCCGTAGCGTTGGCTGCGCTCCGAACTAAGGTAAAGCAAAGCAAATATTTAGATCTTAGGGTTTCACAAGCCAAACCAACAAAAATCACTTAACAAGCCCCAATAAAAAAAATATTGCGGGCTTAGTTTGACTAATTGGATATCTTTTGGCGTTGTTAGAGGCGGGGTTTAAGCCGCACGTCCGGGAGCTTCCTGGCTCGTGACGACGACCATTCCCCGAAGTGAAGAACCCAGGGGTCCAGTGGAGGTGGGAGAATTGGTAACGTAACGAACGGTTTAATTACATGGTTGCGATACAGTCGTCAAATCCGAGAGAACTCCTGAGCAGCCTCGCGCTCCGCCTTATATAGGGTCCGTTTTCTCCCTCACTCCCCGCCAGGGCAGCAGGTGCGCAGCAGCAACCCGCCGTCAAGTGCGTCGTAGCAAAGTCCGCCGCGTCGTAGCCAGAAGTGCGTCGTAGCCATGGTCCTCCGCAATTAGGTCATGCCTCTCCCCTTTCCTGAGCGCGCCAAGCCCCACGCACGCACACACGTCCCGTTGACGTCACGGACTCGTCGAGACCTGTCTCCGCAGTTAGGCCCGGCCTCTCTCCCCTTCCGGAGCGCACCAAGCCGCACGCACGCACACACGTCCCGTTGACGTCACGGGCGCGTCGAGACCTGTCTCCGCAGGCGCAGACACGTAGGCGCCGGTTCCGTACTCCTCGAGACTCGTTTCGCGTAGGCCCCGTCCAGCAGGCGACGTTCCCGGACAGATCATGACTCGTTTCCGCCGCGTTGAAACTCGGAAGAAGGTCGCCGAAGGTTCCATTCTTAACAGCCCCTCCGGGGCCAGGGAAACCTCGAAAGGCCGGTGGTACAATCGCTGGCCTGAAGAGGTGGGCTTGGAGTAGGCCTTGAGAAGACGCTGCAAGCACCCAACAAACTCCCAAACCTCTTACAACGGAGGCATTAGCGGAAACGTCCCACACAACACCACGCCACACAGCAGCCAAACGCTCGGAATTCGCCAGAGACCCGCCAGACTGGACTACGGATTACAAAAATTTGCAAAAAAACTACAAATTTAAAACCTTAGGACAATTGCGGGTATCGAGACCCGCTGTCGCCAAAACACAACTCATTTTTCCAAAGAGGTCACTATGAACAAAATACAAAAGACAAAAACTTTTTGCAATTTGTGAGGTCTTGTTGGGGTTTTAACGAAGTGCCCCCACTTTGATCCTCATTCCCGTGGATGACGGAGACCTCTGAGATCATCACTCCCGCTTTTGGTGATATCAGAAAAATCTGCTCAACCCATCGGCATTGCCGTTAAATTTGCCTTTCCTTTTTCTTGCCCTGAAGTCGTAGTGATCGATTTTCACGTGATTTCTAGACGTGAAAATGCGGTCCTTATAGCGCCGATAAAACAATCCGCCTTTTTCATGCCCCGTCACATTGGTCCTAGCAATCTCCTGAGCTGTACCGCGAAACCCTGACACACTAGGGTCGCTCTTCTGCTCGACTGTCAAAGACACTCCGTCTGCTCGTAGCAGAGGACCAAAGTTACGTGACGCCGGAGCTACGAGAGATCTTTCACTGATCCCGTCTTCCTCCGCCTTTTTCGCCGGCTCGTTGGGACGGCGTACACTTTCTAGTGCTACGAGGTCAGGCTGTTCTACAACCTGGTCCCTCTCATCCCGTTTCTCTGCCTCGAGCTCTGGTAGTGCCTGCTCCCCGACAGCTGCCTCTGGCTCTGGATCACTCGTCAACAAAGGGGCGAGCTGACGCGATTTGGACCTCGTACCTGACTGAACTAGTCCCTCTCCCAGTTGTTGACCCCTCTCGCGCAGCAGGAATTCTGACCGGTTAGAAAACAAATAAGGATACTCCAACGGGACTGTTTGCGAGACAGCCGCCTCTGTCACTAGCTCTCCGAACGGGCCAGTTATCCTTACCGTCGCCATAGGCAGACAGACACTGTGCTTTTCGAGCAGCTGCTTGATCCAAACTACCTTTCCAGTAAAATCGGATGTCGTTACATACGACGGATGAACAACGTCCATCGTCGCTGCACTGTCCCGAAGCACCCTGCACGGCTTTCCGTTTACCTGGAGCTCGTGAAGATAGGGACGAAGGAGCTCCAGGTCCTCGTCACTACCGGTCACGGTCGAGAACACAACCCGCGGTTTCTTACATCTGGCCGCTGTGTGTCCCGGCTCCTGACAGTTGTAGCACAGGAACGGCTTCCTAGCCTCGAACTGCCCTGTTTGGCTTTTCCGCGCCTCGTCTCCGTTCGAGTGTTCTGCGCTCTTTTCTGGGACCTTTTGTCCTGCTTCGGGCTTCTCGGGCCCGTTTTCTCGCGAGCCGTTTCCCTGTCGGAAGGTCTTGCGCTGATCGCTCCGGCCGGGTTCGCTTTCCTCTCCGCTCAGCTTTCTACGCGTTGCGTACTCCTCGGCTAGCTCAGCGGCCCTTTCGACAGAGTCGACTCCTACCCTGTCCTGCACCCAGAGCTTGACTGACTGCGGAATGCTACGAAAGAACTGTTCGAGGCACACACACTCGACTACCTTGTCTCGGCTTTCGTACACTTCCTCGCTCTTCAACCATTCTATCAAATTGGTTTTAAGCCCGTAAGCGAATTCCGAGTAGCCCTCGCTGCTCTTTTTGGATGCGTTTCTAAACCTTTGACGGAACGCCTCGGCAGAAAGGCGGTACCGTTTCAAAAGGCTGGACTTCACCTTGTCGTAGTCGTCCGCGTCTCCAGCACTAAGGCGCGCGACAACCTCTGCAGCCTCACAGGGCAACAAAGTCAAAAGCCGTTGCGGCCACGTTTCTGGGGCGAAGCTCAACTTCTCACATGTCCTCTCAAAGTTCACTAAGAACAGGCCCACGTCTTCCCCAACTTTAAACGGCTGCATGAGCTTCTTCATTTGATACGACTCGGTCTCACTTGCTCGCACCGGAGTCCCAACTCTACTGTTCTGTGAGTTTAATCGCTGTTGTTCCATCTCTAACTCTAACCTTTTTAGCGCTGCTCGTTCCTCTCTCGCTGCAGTCTGCTCCCGTTCCTCTCTCGCCGCAGCCTGCGCTCGTTCCTCTCTCGCCGCAGCCTGCTCCCGTTCCTCTCTCGCTGCAGCCTGCTCTCGTTCTCTTTCTCGTTCCTCTCTCGCTGCAGCCTGCTCCCGCTCTCGTTCCTCTCTCGCTGCAGCCTGCTCTCGTTCTCGTTCCTCTCTCGCTGCAGCCTGCTCTCGTTCTCTTTCTCGTTCCTCTCTCGCTGCAGCCTGCTCCCGCTCTCGTTCCTCTCTCGCTGCAGCCTGCTCCTGCTCCTCTCTCGCTGCAGCCTGCTCTCGTTCTCGTTCCTCTCTCGCTGCAGCCTCGCTCTTAGCGTTCAGAAGCAGTTCCCACGCAATTTTAATTTCCTCTACTTCTGCGCTCTCTGAAATCGCTTTACTGATCTCAGATTTCTTCATCTTTTGCTCCACCTCCACACCCAATTCTTCACATAAACAGAATAAATCTGTTCTCAGTAACCTCATTAGATCCATGATCGCTGCTCTTTAGCTTTGGCTTTGTTCTAAAACTTGTCGCGAGGTTGTACCTAAACCTAGCGCACGAGTCAAACACTAAGGATTCCCAGCAGTTCAAAATTAATTACCCATAATCTGAAGCCTGGCGAATCTCAAAGCAAAGTCCAAACGCTCACCCGCAGATGTAGCACGATGTCGCATGGTCCGATCCCAACCGCTGCCAACCAGTTGTTAGAGGCGGGGTTTAAGCCGCACGTCCGGGAGCTTCCTGGCTCGTGACGACGACCATTCCCCGAAGTGAAGAACCCAGGGGTCCAGTGGAGGTGGGAGAATTGGTAACGTAACGAACGGTTTAATTACATGGTTGCGATACAGTCGTCAAATCCGAGAGAACTCCTGAGCAGCCTCGCGCTCCGCCTTATATAGGGTCCGTTTTCTCCCTCACTCCCCGCCAGGGCAGCAGGTGCGCAGCAGCAACCCGCCGTCAAGTGCGTCGTAGCAAAGTCCGCCGCGTCGTAGCCAGAAGTGCGTCGTAGCCATGGTCCTCCGCAATTAGGTCATGCCTCTCTCCCTTTCCTGAGCGCGCCAAGCCCCACGCACGCACACACGTCCCGTTGACGTCACGGACTCGTCGAGACCTGTCTCCGCAGTTAGGCCCGGCCTCTCTCCCCTTCCGGAGCGCACCAAGCCGCACGCACGCACACACGTCCCGTTGACGTCACGGGCGCGTCGAGACCTGTCTCCGCAGGCGCAGACACGTAGGCGCCGGTTCCGTACTCCTCGAGACTCGTTTCGCGTAGGCCCCGTCCAGCAGGCGACGTTCCCGGACAGATCATGACTCGTTTCCGCCGCGTTGAAACTCGGAAGAAGGTCGCCGAAGGTTCCATTCTTAAAGGGGCACTGACACCCCAAAGGTCGTATTTTTTTTATTCTCTAAAACGACGCAAGTTGTAGTCGTAAACACGCAAAAAAAACCGCATCGCGAAAAAAAATTTCTTCGCGCGCGCGCGCGCCTTTTTATTTTTGGCGTTTAAATCTCCCGCCGCTACCTCCTCCCTTCTTTTGATCGATGACGTCAAAAATCAGAAAATTTCGGAGCTTTGTAGGCGACATTTCTATAACATTTAATAACGGCAATCGTAAAACATGTTTTTTAACGCAATTGCGAACGCACTACGGCCCCTCTTTTTGAAATACCCAAAATCGGAGTTCGGTGAGATGTCCCTTCCTAGATTTGTGTCCTCCCTCAGAAAACTCGGCGGCGCTCGAGCAGATCGGCGAGTCGGCGAAGAAACCGGTTTTTTTCCCGCGCCAGCTCCTTTCTATCCCGCCAGCTCGCCTCCTCCTCGCATCGGGTCAGCGGAGGTCCGAGAAAAAGTCGAGTCGCAGGAGACCGCAAAAGTTGACTCACTGCACTGGCGGGGACCGCGCGGGAACTTCAAATTCGGCATTTGGAAATTGTTTTTTTAATTCACAAATAGTGAATTCCCAAGTTTCGAATTTTGAGGGTAATGTCCCGGCACCGTTTTCAATCGTTTCGGATAATAAAAAAAAATATGATTTTGAGGTGTCAGTGCCCCTTTAACAACGTGCAACCGAAATCTCGAATTGGCCTCCGTCGGATTGCAGGCACCTCGGCCAATATTTAAACCCGATAAATATGGATTCATAGGCCAGCGCGTTGGCTCAGAGACACTAAGACGAATTAATGTTTTATGTTTTGGTTTTAATATCATTGCCACTTAAGAGCCACCAAGGTGGTTTTTGAAACAAAATATAGTCA
Source organism: Ixodes ricinus (assembly GCA_037355805.1). Taxonomy (NCBI): domain Eukaryota; kingdom Metazoa; phylum Arthropoda; class Arachnida; order Ixodida; family Ixodidae; genus Ixodes; species Ixodes ricinus. Next base: position 26,326 of record JAZHYW010041885.1, on the reverse strand, counting down.
AGCTATTCTGACAAGCATAGTTTGATTGCGAAAATGATTTTTGCAAGTGATAAAAACGTTAAAATGTTTTCGCATACGTGGCGGAATCTGAAATGGCAGAATGCATTTCATGGCGCCCATTTCATTTGGATCGCGTCGGGCATGTGTACCGACGCACAGTAGAACGCGCGCAAAAGCAGCTGTGGTGCACCCGCAGCCTCACGCTTGTTTTCTGACATCTCTGGCTCGCCCACTGCGGGCATCCAGGCATCTGACACCCTGACATCTGGCGTTTTTCTGTCTTTCACGTGGCGTTCCAAGCGGCACACGACGGAAAATGCACATCAAGCTGTTCTTGAACACGTGTCGCCATCTGCATTTTATATTAAGAAACTGCCATTCGCCGTAACTGAATGGGAAAAGTTTGAGGTCCTATAACATTCTTAACTTGTAATATATCAATATGGAAGTTATGGAAAATGTAATATTGAAGGATGCTTTATAATTTAATGTCTCGTTATTTTGATTAGTTGACGTGATTCCGTTTTTATAACGCCATAAAATAATACCATTTTAAACTTCATTTTTTATTTTAAAATATACATTATCTGTACAATTCGTTGCTTACTTTTTTAATTTATTACATCCAACCGAACGTTCACGTAAAATATCGTGGACGATGGGACGTTATAACTCGAGAAATATTTTTTCAATATTAGAGACTGTGGTTTATTAAAAGCTAAATATTTAATTAACACCTAAAAATAATCGTAATATTGAGACATTAAAGTAACGTTGAAAAGCAGCTCTTTAATTTTACATTAACTTTATGATTGTAAGATACATAGAAAGAAAGTTATAAGCCGTCAAAAAAGCACCAAAACGTCATGCACGGTGGGGTTGCACCTTAACGTCTCGTCGCAGAGCACTGTGGATAGCATTTTTGGCTTTTTAACGTTTTGCATACTCACCTCACGTTCAGTACGTGCGTCATTATATACCGGGTGTTCCATTGTAATTCGAACAGGTTCATTACGAAACATCCGTAAAAGATACACTAATACGTTTTGTGCAGGGGAGTTATACGGCCAGGGGGACATTATGGGTGGCTAATCCTTGCGATAAGTCGGATAATTAAGTAAACTTACTTAACTAACTATTTCATTAGTAAAAATAGTCATGGTTCCGATCTGAGACATGCTGAGCACAATCGAAAAACCACTATATCAGTCAATTTTAGAATGTCTTGAAGCTCGTGGGAAACTCAGGGGCGCACCAAAGTTACCACTCGTAGCAGGTGCAAAGCATAGCAGTGGCGGAACCCGATGATAATCTAATCCTCCGTATTTTGCCACTGCTAGCTTTGCGCCTGCTGCACTCTCCCACTTTAGAAAAACAAAACAAAACAACAACAACAACGTCACGTTTTTTTGTCTTAGTGTCTAAAAAAATGTTAGGCAAAAAGTAAAGTGTGGTACTTTATATCTGTGACGCTAAGGTGTTCCTTTTATTTTGAGGTAACATAGGTCGGTAACACGTTCTTTGCATTCGCAAGTGACGTATTTGGTTACTTTTGTTCGGTAACACCTACCGCACTGGTGTCCAGTAGTGTGCGTGTGCACGTGTTACTTTTGTTTCACGCACTACGGATTATCTCTCCCTCTATATTTTCTCTTTTAATTCCCTGTACCCGCTCCCCCGCGCATACTATGCAGCCTAGGTGTATTAGCCTAGGTTAGTCTGTTTTTCATTTCGTGATCTCTCTTTCCTGTGTGAGTGCTCTGCAGGAAAGTAGGCGCACGGCTATTTTTTTCAGGATCGCGCTGCTAACGAATTAGGGCGGCATGAGGGCTCATAAAGAAAGGAACAAAGAAAGGGATGAAGCACACAGACACACAACACACGCAGGATGACAGCCACACTGACAAACACACAGAGGGAGAGAATGTTGCTATTTGCCAAGAAGTTCAATCTGATTTCGAAAGCTCGACGTACCATTTTCTCCCGCTCTCCGAAATCTCTTCGTGCCGAGAAAGAAGTGTGTTGTCGTTTCTGGTGTCCCCGTCAAATTGATTTTGGAGTGTCGCCACTTCATTCCTTTGGGTTGCTTTCTGGGGCTTATTTTACGTCGTTTCTTTTTTGAACGAAACAGCACCAGAAATGGGCTATCGATCGGGGGGATCTGGACCGGATCTCCAACAACCCGTCACGCCTCGCTGAAAATGAGCTTACATAAGGAAGCGCCGATCGATACGAAGAAAGGACTCTATAAAGGAACTGTTAGGTTCACCTTCTGCATGATGTCATTCGAGCAGATATACACGGGCAGGAATTGACGTTGCAGCGCGGTTAGCTCCGACAGCCTCCTTAGGCTCTTCAGACAGCTCGCTCGCGAATATCGCGCGATTTGTTTGATACAGTTTGAATGCTTGAATGCCTGCTCCGTGTATACGGGCGTAGCGTTCGGAGAACAGTCAGAAGCTTTGACTCGCTGCTTAATGCACCTGGGCGCATTAGGAATGTGGGCTTAGCAGATGTTCCGTCCCTTCTCGTGCCGTGACATTTCGAGAAAATTTCGTCACATCGGAGCTGCCCCTTCGCCAGGGTCGGCAGACGCGGTGAAAAGCCGCGTTTGTTCTCCGTGTCAGCGCGCCTGGCCGACGACTCTATTCCGGTGCGCTTTGGCGGCGCTTTCGAAAGCGGTTGTCGAGACTCGTCATTCGAGGTGACTTACGGCCACCATGGGACTCATTTGAGCGCTCTCCACGTTATCGCTACCGCCCACTTGTGACTGACCGGTAAAGCTCGGCGCGGCATTCGGGCCCTCTGCTGTCTCCGTGGCAATACGAAAGACCCAGTGTTTGGCAAAGTACATCTATAAAGTACTAGAAGTAACGTACTTGTATACGTTACTTCTCGTAGTTTTGAGATGTACTTTACCCAACACTGGGTCTCGTTCTTACTTAGAAAATACGTAGTATTTATAGTACTTTACTTGAAGCACACTGCGCCCGGTGTACTTAGCACTTTGCCTGGAGTAGAGGTGATGTACTTCAAGCAAAGTGCTATGTACACCGGGCGCAGTGTGCTTCAAGTAAAGTACTATAAATACTGCGTATTTTCTAAGTGATGAAGAAGTACCTTTATCACAATCTTTCATGACACCCTTTCATTCCCCTCTACAGTGTTTCTTGTTTAAGCTGGTATGAATTGCACCAGAGGTAATCAGGAGTGCGTGTTATTTTCGGAAATGGCGGTGAATGTTGGGTTAAGTAAAATTGCCACAAAGTAGTTTTTTTCTCGCTGACGAACTATATATAATCACAATCAACTTATAAGGTACTCTTTTGTAACGGTATTATAGCCGCCGTTACATCATCAGAGAAATTACCAGGTGACGTCTCGAAAGACGATAGCAAGTTTTCACGTAACAATACGCTTTTTTTGTTTTTTGTTAGAGGCTGGGTATTTTTTTGTATTTTAACTCAGTTGTGTATAGTGCCGGCCGGCAAAGCCAAGGACTAAGCCGAGCGTGTAGTTCACTGCTCAGATCGTCCCCATGCCTTTTAAAGTAGACGGCTTCTGTGGAAGCTCGCTCTTGCGGGCACCCGGTGGCAAGGATTTTCTACAGATTTGGTAACAACACATAAATCTGCCCCTCCCCTTAAATAAACACACACACACACACACAATAGCAACAAAAAAATGGGCAAGCGCATGGCGAAAACAAGAGTAATCTCAGCTTGCCCAAAGGACACATTTTCGTGCCCTTTGTCTACCATTGTGTCTATAAGGTATCGCCGTATACCCCGCTACTATGGTAAAGCTAAAAGGGTTTCATGGAAACTAGGCGTGGTCATTCATTCAAAGGGGCACTGCAACAACTTTTTGACTGGTTTTTAATTTGCACCGAACCTAAGCGCACTGAACGTAGTAATGACTTAATGAAACTTTTTCTTTTCGCAAAATTCGCTTTATTTTAAAAGTTATAGGCAAATAAGAATTACAAAAACAAGCAAAAAATAACCTCCTTCATGACGTCGTAGGTCCTGGCTTGAGTGACCGTGAACTAGAGGAGGGATAGTGAGCTCATCGAGCGCTCACGGCTGCCGCACTCCGTGTTGGCGGCTCGAGAGGGCGCCACTAAAGCGTGTGTTGGATAGGCTCAACGTTGGATAGGCTGTGTGAAGCGGGCGGCCAGGACGGCTCGCATTGCACTTGCTGCGCGATTAAAGACTATTTCGGCATAACACTTCATTGGCCACAAACGACAGCAAACACGGAGTAAAGATCAGTACAGAACGGGAGCCACTTTGCGCTGCCATGCCGCCAAATGGCCTTTCTACGCTCCGGGACCTTTCTACGCTCGCCGTTCGTCGGCGCCTCATCTCACTAGCCCTTTCTAATATGCGCCGCTTTTTCCGCCGCTTGGTGGCAGGCTCGACAGTGCTTCGACTCTTCAACCTTAAAAATTATTTACTTCTCGATATTCCACTGCCATTTAACATACTGTACAGAAGCATGGGGTACAACCTATGACACGTATCTTACGCCCATTATGGGTTTACAAAAAGGGGCAATTCGAATTATAACCAACTCACACTATACACAGGCATCGAGCATTTTATTTCATCACCTCAGCATTCTTCCACTTCATAAACTAGTAAAGTATAAAATTGCCACGCTGTTTCACGAAATAGTGACCTCTAACAACCCATTTCCTATAACTATACTTCTTAAAGGTTTCCGTCAAACTAGGGCAAATTTGTCGGGGCACTTTAACCTTCCACAATGCCACAACGTTTACGGGGAAAGGCTAATTCAATTCTGTGGGACAAAAATCTGGAACGCCCTTTCGAGATGACCTTCGAGATTCGCATACTTACAGCCAAAGCACTGAAGCATTATCTCCTCTTATCTACTTGAGATCATCGTTCATCCTCATCATCGTTTCTTTGGTATTGGTAACCGAGTTTAGCATCTAATATTGTAGCAACATGATTAGGGAGTACTTGTGTTCTTTCTATTGACATATGCCTGTCGCTCTGTGTTCTTGCGATATTTTGTTGATGAGCCCGAACCTAGCCTAGCGGCTATGGGCTCATATGCTTTTTTCAATATTTTGTATACTTTTTTCGGTCAATAAAAGATTGATTGATTGATTGATTGATTGATATGTCGACGGGTCATTTCTTGTTTCCGTACTTTATAAACTGCATTTGTTTCTTTTCTGATCTAAAATACTGAACAAAAACTACTTTCATAAATAATTGAAACGGTTCGCGACACTTATCTTTTGTATCTCGACAAAAAAAAAAAAAAAAAAAAGGTTTTAGCGGCTCTGGCCAGTAGTAAGCCCAGGACCAAAAACGTCACATTTTGCGCGCTTTCGGTACCGCGGGTCGCCCTCGTCGGTGGAGGAGGTTTCTGCGTCGTCCGGTTAAAATATGACGCACTGATATTTAGTTACTCTCTCCGTGCCCGTTGGCTTGCCCGAACCCCAATTGACGTGGAAACCGCAATTGCCCGAACCCCAAGTGACGTGGAAACCGCAAAAAAGGTAGACGCTTAAATATGATTGCAGGGCCCCTTTAGGATGCATTTTCTTCACCTTTGGCAATAATCTCTAACTTTAGTAACTATACAGTTTAATGATTCTTTGGTATCAGGAAGATGCACCTTTAAATCAGTGATACAATCTGTCCTTGTGAAACTCTTTGCTGCAGTTTAGTTGATGGATTGAGCTTCCAATTGCACCAAATACGTCAGATATCGCTTCAATTTCTTCCTAATTTTTTTATAGAATAAATATAGAATACAGGACAAAAGTCGCTACAAAATGTTTGACGAACACTCGAATTAAGTAACATACTTAAAAGTGAGTGCAAGTGAGTGAAATACTTAGAAAAAAAGCTTCGCATCTGCTTTAAAGGGGCACTGACACCCCAAAGGTCGTATTTTTTTATTGTCTAAAACGACGCAAGTTGTAGTCATAAACACGCAAAAAAAACCGCATCGCGAAAAAAAATTTTCCCGCGCGCGCGCGCGCCTTTTTATTTTTGGCGTTTAAATCTCCCGCCGCTACCTCCTTGCTTCTTATGATCGATGACGTCAAAAATCAGGAAATTTAGAAGCTTTGTAGGCGACATTTCTATAACATTTAATAATGGCAATCGTAAAACATGTTTTTTAACGCAATTGCGAACGCACTACGGCCCTTCTTTTTGAAATACCAAAAATCAGAGTTCGGTGAGATGTCCCTTCCTAGATTTGTGTCCTCTCTTTGGCGGCGCTCGAGCAGATCGGCGTGTCGGCGAAGAAACCGGTTTTTTCCCGCGCCGGCTCCCTTCTATCCCGCCTCCCTCCTCGCTTCGGGTCAGCGGAGGTCCGAGAGAAAGTCGAGTCGCAGGAGACCGCAAAATTTGACTGACTGCACTGCCGGGGACCGCGCGGGAACTTCAAATTCAGCATTTGGAAATTGTTTTTTTAATTCACAAATACTGAATTCCCAAGTTTCGAATTTTGAGGGTAATGTCCCGGCACCGTTTTCAATCGTTTCGGATAATAATAAAAAATATGATTTTGATGTGTCAGTGCCCCTTTAAGGAGTAACAGCTTCTGGAACATATATAGTCCAATAAACGGTTCCCTCGTGGCGTCTCAACCATGTCTAAAATAGAAAAAGGCGCTCCACGGGAGCTGAGGACGGCAACACGCAGTTCAGCTTGATAAAAACATCTTTAACTCGAGGAAACGGCTCTAGCTGATCTATATTTCCAACGGCCTGTTCGAAGTACCGCAGGGACTCCATCTGCATAGACTTTTGCCCCCACCTTCGCGGTTCTCGCCAATCAAAGACGGTGTCTTGTTTTCCTGCCGTGGAGAGCCTGCTTCTGTTGCATGCAAAGTGACGGTCTGTACTTACTACCTCAGTGAAGCAATTTCTTGGCCACTCCATTTTTTTCTTTGAGAACCCAACGAAGATTGAATGTGGGATAACAAACAGCAGCGGTCGCAAATACTTGACTACCTTCTCCGATGTTAATCACAGGCCCAAATCTTCTTGTGCAGTCCTGAAAGGACAGCCTCAGCAAGCTGTGCGAAATGTCTGAGAGATCGCTGCGTTACACTAATTGATTTAGAAATCTCCTGGACAGTGGGCATCAGTTCGCCCAGCAAACAATGGCCTTCTCCTTGCAGTCTGTCGAGGGCCGCTGCCAAGAGTCAAAACACCGTGTCATAGTCCTAGTCCTCTAAGTATTCTAATACACTGTGCGAAAACTGGGGTAATTTTACCTTCTCCATAATCTCTGGTAGTTGACCCTTTCGTCTATCAACCTACGAACGGCATCGAAGGTGCTGTTCCGCCGCCTTTCTCCTGGCGTTCGAAGCGACCTACCAATTAGGCCCTGAACCATACTTGCTGCCAGATCGCTCTGGTTGAAAGTTGCCCACAGTTTGGTGCATTTTGCCATTGCTAGAGCATCGGTCCCTTTAGTGGTGGTGGTCGGGCTTAAAGGATGCTGAACCAAAATCTTGATTCCACAAAACAGGGCGGCAAAAGCGTGCAACGGGATGCTACAAACACCAAAACATCACTTATACAGCGGTATCTCAAACAAATAACCGCTATTTTCAAAAAAAAAAAAGGAGGCGCATTTGAAAGATATGGCGCCAGAGTGCCAGTGTGTTCTCTCGTCCTAAGAAATTCTAAGAAGTTTTAACCGATCTCGTCTCTCTCGGTCGTACTCGGTTGCAAGAGTGTGAACGGGCCTTTAGAAGGATGAGTGGGTCTGTGCACTCTCAGGAAGAACATTTCAAAAAAGATGTCGAAGTTAAGAAAAAATCTTCGATCAGTGACGTGCGTCTAAAAAATTTTCTGGTGACCCTGGTATAGTGCGACTTAGGAGTGGTTTTCCCGCTTCCGAATTGTTGCGTACATTTACGAGATTTGATAGCAAAGAAACGCCCGTAAGCCTGGCTGAGGGTGTATGCGAGAATCATCTCCGACGCCAAGCTGAAGCCCCCAAACGCGCTTTTCTCCCGACGACAGAAGTTAAGCCTCCGTTTCCCAATACGTTCAGTGTCGGCCCCGAGCGCATGAAGCGCGCAATTCGTTTCAAGACTCGCAGCGCTGCGATCGATGGGCGCCAATGGGCTAGACAAATCTCCACGGTGTCTTCGCCTGCTCGACAAGGCAAATCCGTTGTGCGCCAAACGATGCCTCTTTCGGTGGGCGAGGCGCCGCCGCCCGCATGGTCGGCCGATCCTCTTCTTCCAGCGTTGCTCCTCCGTTGCTTTGCTCTTTTTCACGATACTTTCTCGTTCGCAATCCCTTTTTGAGGGCGTGTGTGCCTGTTTGTCCCCGCGCCTTTGTCGGCTAATCCCGTTTGCCAACGAGACAGCTTAGGCGACAGTGGCCTCGTTCGGCGCTCGCGTTGCTGATTGAGCCACGTCCACCTCCTACGCAGCCGGGTGGGGGTGGGGAAATATCGCTTTATCTGCCGATCGGAAAGCTCTAAAAACTTGTTTCCCGGCAGTTGCTTTTTTTTTCTCTTTGTATTGCGTTGTTACGTTGAAGCGAGCTCTGGACAGCTTGAAAAATGAATCGATATCATGCCGTTCGGAGAGCAGCGTGCGTGTGCCCGTGTTGGGCAGCGTGCCTTTGCTCGAAGTCGTGCCGCTTTTTCGACGTCAAGCTCAAAACCTCAAGCAGCTCGACCGTCTAAGCCAGTTCTATAAAAGACGCCGCCTTCGTGGTGCGGGCTGTTCGGCAGGATTAGTCCGGTAGAGTCTTTTGTGAGACTGCACTGCGACGATAAAAATGGAGGGAAGAGCGCCAGATGAAAAGCAGCTCCCATTGTTGGCGGAGACTCCCCTCTGCTGGGATCCCTATTCTTCCCTCGAGATCGTCGGAAAGTTCCCCGCCGCAGGAAAACCGCTTTGTCTCGTCGAGCCTCGCGCGCGGGCCGCTTTTATTAGCGGGACTCCTAAGAAGATTACTATATTTTCAATACCGGTTTCACTGCAATATTGTATAGCAGTATGGGGTACAACTACAAAAACAAATATAAGCAAGTTACTTATACTGCAAAAAAAGACCGTTCGATTTATTGAATACCTTCAGAAATGTGATCACTCAATGTCACTTTTTCGGGAGTATAAGATATTGACTGTGGAGCAAATTATGACGCTAAAAATATCAATCATTATTTTTATCAAGATCAAACAGAATCGATAACTATTTTTAACACGTATCCGAAAACTCCAGCAAACTACAGTATACGATGTAGTCATTACGCAAAAAAGCAAAGTTCGTACAAATTATGCGCTTCCAGCAACTTTCATATATCATTCCAGACACATTGAATGCACACCGCTACCATAGCTGAAATGGAGCAAAACAACGGTCCCTTTCGGACATTCAAAGATAACCTTGTAGCATATATTTTAAGTCTCTCATGGTCTGCAGTTTGCATACCAAAGTTTTGAGTTGCATTAATTTATATTTTGTACATACGCTCGTTGGTAATATAATTCATTTCAGTGTTTGTTTTGTTTTCTGCCGAGTGCTGTAAAAAAACAACAACTAGGGGCTGGGGTTCCGTCAGAAGACAAGTTTGTCTTCTTTTAAACCCAGCTCCCCATACTTCTCTTTCGTCTGAAATAAAGACTACATACATACATGCATACTTATAATAGAACGGTTTTACAATCTTTATTCGTGGCCGCGATTCACACGACGGACTGATCCGCGGATGGATTGATCACGTGACGACACGTCCGAGGATCGTCCGTCTTCCAGGCGCATCCACACGGAGGAGACGGCGAGCAGACGACAGCGAAGACGGCCCGCTGTTCGCGATCCCTGTTATGAACTGCCAACATCGCACTGCAGCACCGTTAAACAAGAGCGAAAGCGACGTTTGCCGCTGTGCACCGCTGTTGTCGTTGTGTGCCTCTGTTACGTAGAGCGAGAAAGAAGGCGCTCAACTAATTCAACGTATGACACAATCATGGTCCTGCTCGAGGAGCCTTCGATGACAAAATCCTTGGCCTCGCGGAGGGGCGTTTGGAGATTCCTTCACGCATCTCGCGCTCGCGCGCAACACTTCAATACACATACAGCCACAGAAAAGGGTCTTGCTGGATGAAAGGCTGCATAGACGTGCAGAAAATATGGCGACGGGCTGGACGGCTTTAATAGAAGCTTATTGAAAAGGACCCGAATACCTGAACCTGCGGCGCGCTTTTAGCTGGGTAAGTTACTGCATGCAGCTTCTTTCACACGCGTGGAACCAAAATCGCGCGACAAAACTGAACCAGCGAACGCACAAAACACAATGATGCGCTCTATTTGTTTTGCTCGTCCGAACGCAAGAAAAACGTGGTATTTCCAAGTAAACGAATATAAAAAAATAAAACAATGAAAAACGCTGCACTGCTGCCGGACTGTATAAACTAAAAATCTGCAAGTGAAAATTGACGCTCGCGCCGATTCGCTCCTTCTTGTGAACTAACCATTACCATGCCATTGCGGACGAGTCTGTTCTTTTTCTTCCTCGTACACACCAACAATATTTACGTAAATATACACCCTTAGTACTGTGAATCAGCTCGTCTCCGAGCTAACACCCCAAGAGTGGTAAAGGAACAAACACCCTTAGACTGCGGTTGACGACAGAAAAATATATGATGCTGGCAATCTTAGACTCTACAGATATTGTTTATACGAGCAATATGTTCAGAAGCAACAATTACCACACCCGGTCCGCTCACATGCACAGAAAGAGCCAATATAGATGCAGTAAATCACGCGCGAGTGATGAATCACGACCCTTCCGACTGCTCCACCGCCTTCTATACTCGACGATTCAAACACACTCATTCGCAAGTAATCGCAGTTACAAGGATTTTTTTTTCTTTTCGATATATTACGTAAAGTTAATTTCACTATTCTAGGAATATGTCTCAAAGTCAAGAAGTGATACTAAGCAAACATTATTCGACATGGTCGCTGGAACAACCTCCGCTAAACTTGTTTCTTAAAGTGTGAACACCCTCCAAAGAGGATACTTGCCTCACCACATTTTACCACATCCGTCGCACACCAATATATTAATTGACACTCGAGGCAACATCCCCTATTTTACGATTAAAATGCGCGTGTCAGTCAAAATGAGGGCTCTAAAAATGTAGCCATTGGTAAAATAAATACACACAAAAAAACAGGCATTTTACACGGTGGCTGTAAACTTGCTTAGTGCTTATAGAACATTGCTTTATCACGAGAGTCAGGATCTGCGCGATGCCGCAGATTCATACGTACCCCCTTTGGCGTGCAACCAGGCGCTTTAGTTTCGAAGAAACAGCCTTCCCCTGGCGACGCCAAGGGAAGGTTGTTTCTTCGCGAATTCGGGCGGTCGCCGGGGAAGGCTGGCGACCGCCCGAATTCGCGCTACACGCAGAACCGTTCAGAACAACAGCTACGCTCCTGGAATTCCTCTTTTCCGCTCACATCAAAGGGCGGACAAATGCGACGCTTTTTTGACAAGGCGCATTTTTCGCTGCATTCGCGATAGAAGAAGCGTCATCACTTGTGGATCGACGCAGCGCCACCTAGCTTGCGTCAGCATCATCGCGTCGTGCAGCGTGTCACAACGAGGGCGACGCTAGCACGCGGCCACGTCAAGACGGACGCGCCTTGACGTGGCCGCGTGCTTCAACGCGTCTGCCGTTTGGGGCGAGTCGGGGATCCACTAATGATGACGTCATGCGCAGGTCTTGTCTGCTAGGGGGACGCGGCTCCACCGTGTCCACCTAGCAGAGCCGACGCAGTGGAGCCGCGTCCACCCGGCGCCCTTGCGAAAAAGGCGGCGCCTTTTTCGCAAGGGCGCCGCCATCTTGAATTGTCGTCACTTCCAGTATGGGCGAAACATTGTTTTGCCGTCGCCACGCCAATAGAAGGCATTTATGACATAAACGTAACCGTCACACATTCTCGTTTTGCCTCCCTCTATTTTTTTACTATTTGCAGGTTGAAACGTTTTGATATTTTTTCGTCGCCCATACCGGATATGCCTACTTGGCGGTCGGGGGCGAGAGTAAACGGACAGCTGTTGCCATAGCAACCCGTGCGTCGCAAGCCGTTGCAGTTGCACTCGGTCAGACTCGGCGCAACTGCGTGAATCGCCCTCTACGACGAGCTATTGGGGAGGCGCTGTGCTGCACGACGCAACGCAGCGCAACGCGGTCGAGGCCACTGTGTGAACGAGCCTTCCCGCAAGTGTGGGAACCAGCATTAGGCCTCTTACGACCGCACCGCGCAGCGGCAATGGCTGTGCCGACTCGAAGACGCTGTGTGTATTTAATCACGCAACAAGGTCACACTGTTTACACATCATACAAAAGACGGTCTGCATACAAATTCGAACGCGAGTCACTGCGAGATCCGTGCTTTGAATGTCGCATGGCAATGAGTTCAAATAAGAAGTTTGGCAGGCGGCATTCGAACCAGGCATATTGCGGTGACTCGTGCTGTGCAGACGTGTCTTTTGTAGGGTGTATGAGCAGTCTGACCCCGACTTTAGGCTTTCTTATCTACGAGGTTTTGGCACGAGTCGGCACAGCGGAGTGGAAAGGGAACTTTTGCGGCGGCCTTTTCGGCAGGCTTCGCAACCGCGACCTCGTGCGTTTCACTCCCTTTGCTCGGTTTCCCATTTCGGCCGCCAGGCCGTGCCAGTTTTAGCTCTTTTTCGCGTCTTTTCTGTTGGCCTCCTCTGGAGTTGCGAATACGACCAACGAACCTGCACTAGATATTATGTGCGCGTTAAGCCATGTTTGGGTCTTGAGCCGTCTTGCTTATCGGGACGCTTGACGCAAGAAAACCACGCAGAGCACATGTTTCGCGTGTAGGTCTTTCTTACGCGGTCGGGTTAGGCTCTCGTTTCTAAAGCATGCATCCCAGACCGTAGGAAACTTTAGGGTTGACTTTGGAAACGGCTTATAACAGTTGCAACCAAAGTTTTCCGGACCCTATAGCCGCGTGAGGGGCGTTTCGATCCTGGTCGTTTTACAGCGCTCTGAAGCTGCTGAAAAGCGCAACATCCGTTCGTATTTAAAGACACGCTCATGCAATGCGTGCAGGCTTCCCAGTCCCCGCCCACACTGGGTGTTTATGAGAATATACTTCTAAAATCTCTACAAATAAAGAAAAAGCTTTTTTTTTCAGGAAAAAACTGCTAGCCAGGATGGACGTCAGGGATGACAACACACACACACACACACACACACACACACACACACACACACACACACACACACACACACACGCGCACACACGCACACACACACACACACACACACACACACACACACACACACGCACACACGCACGCACGCACGCACGCACACACGCACACACGCACGCACACACGCACACACACACACACACACACACACGACACACAGCGCGCGCGCGCTAATTAGTAAGATAATCACTCAAAGTTGTATGTAATGAACTTTTTCAGTAGTGAAAGTAAACATGTGGTTCCAATTAAAAACTTTCTGACTCATCGTAAACCTCTAATTAGTGAATTTTCAGAAAAAACTTCGATGACACTCAGCAAGCTTCTGAATTAGAACCGTATGTTTATTTTTACCACCTAAAAAAGTTGATTATCAGATTTTAGATAATTGTTTCGCTAATTAGTATATTATTCCCCCCCCCCCTCTCCCCCAGTTTTTGATGTTTGCTATGGCTGGCAGTGTTCCCGAAACGAGATGATTTTCTTCTCAACCGCCCTATTCATCTTTGAAAGTATTTGCAGAAACAGCCGGTCTACTGTGGGCGTTCGTCGCTGCCCCTATTCTTAGCGCGGCGCAGTCCCAGGGACATGGTCACGGAGCGATATGCAGAGTGCTCGTCAGCGGCTCGCGAAGGCGGCCGAAGGGAGCTAATAAAGGTGCACGGTCCCTCGACGACGCGGGGCATGTCCCCGTTCGTTCGCGTCGTCCAGAGCGCGCTTTGCCAAGTGGGTTAGGAGGCGGACGGCGCGGTTGTCGCCGTGCGGGGACCGCCGCCTTGACAGCAGGGGCGCGCGTCACTGGTGGTTGGTGACGCAGGCGCAGCGGGCGGAAGCCGCGAGACCTGACATGATGAGAGGGGACAGCGCGCGTCGGCGGTCGCCCGGATTAGTTGCCTGATGACTTCCGAAGCGCGGGGCAGGTCCCAGGCATCCAGATTGCTCTGCTGGATGGAGGGCGACCGGAAGACCGGGGCGCACTTTTCCACTTCCGGAGGCCGTGTCGGCGTTGTCGGTTGCGCTCACGGACAAGATGGCTAACGTAATTGCCTGAAAAAAGAAAACAAAAGAAGAAAAATGTTTGCGTTTTTTTGTTTTGTTTGGGTGTCATATTGGTTACTGCGCTTATAAAATTGTCCTTCTGCTCGAGTTTTCATTTTATTTATTTTTATTTAATTTTCTCGTGAGATCTGGATTTGTCTTCTTATTTTCATCGTATATGGTGTGGCTCTTGAGTGACCTAAGTGAAGAAAAGAGTGCGATTCCGTGTCGAGGACAGAGGAACCAAGCAGTCGATTGGGTAGCAAAAAAGGAACGGAGGGAAGTGCGGGTCAGAATGCTGTGCACACCCGGACCCGCATGGGCGTCCCTCCTAATTCAAAGCGCTCTGTCTGTTTTTTCTTTTTTTTTTTTTGCTTACACAGCGACGTTTTTAAAACGACTCACCACGAACTGATCTGGAGTCTGGACTGCGGTGTGCGCGACGACGCTAGTCGCGTTCTTGCGAGGCGACCAGTGTGGCAGTGTGCACTGGATCTGTTGTTGTTGTTGAGTGTTGTTACACACGGGAAGAGGGGATGCCTGCGCGTAATGCACTGGATCTGAAATGTTTCGGAAGAGCGCCAGTAGCCGAGACGTCTGCTCGCCAACCGGCGTTCGCTCGACGACGGCGCAGAAGTGAGCGCACGGCGGCGCAGCTGATGGGACTCTGCGAGGCAAAGGGGTTCATTGGTTGCTTCACAGTTCGAAGAGGATTAAACTGCCCAGCCCGTTCTCCGAGTCACTTCAGTTCCCCGTCCCCAAAATCTTCTTTGCGATCGTGCTCTGAATGGATAATGGCTGCGTGTACGTATGGCTCTTTGGTGGGTTCTACGGTTCTACCTGTCACATATGGAGATCGCTACAACCGGACCGTCGGCGGACGTCTGCTTCCTTCCTTCGTTGTGTAACATCGCCACGAGTCAATGATTTATTTTCTTGACAAACGGTTACTATCGCGCAACTTGCAAGTGGTAGTGTTTAACTTATAGCAGTGACGTAGCCTTGGGGTGCGGAGGGAGGATGGGGGGGGGGGGTCGGAGTGCATGTGTATATTATAGGGTCGGCTGGATTGGGGAAGAGCGGGGGGGGTGAATGCTGTAAGCCTTCCCCGATGCGCCACTGACGTATAGATAGCAAGGTGTCACGATTGCCTGTCGACGATCGTTTGACAAATGTGTTTACATCAATAGAAATTTGGGAATTCATTAAGCCCTTTCATTCGTGCCACGACAACTTAAATAGCGAAGATATGTTGATGTAACTCGTTCAACTGATTACTTTTCACGAACTCACTCAAGCGTATATGGGTAGAAAAGAACCGAGGGAGAGACGAGAGGGACGTCGGAACACGGAGCTCCGGTTGGAATGATTAGTGGGTCGACGAAAAGCTTAGACTCTAAAGGTACGTTTATACTCCTACGTAACGTCGACGGGCGCGGAGCAGCGCAGCGCGCGCAGATACTGATTGGTCGCAGATATCGAGTTCCTGGTAGCCGGCCAATGAAAGGCGCGCGTTCTGCGCTACGCTGTGTTCACTATGCGCTCAACGTCGGAGTATAAACAGCCCTTAAGGCTCTTGCGTCGACTCACTAACCAGACAAGATGGGTGTTCTGACGGCCCTCTCGTCTCCTCCTCTCCTCGCTTTCTACTCTCATTGAACTGAATACTGTGGTCCAGAAGGCCAGGAAGAGTGGACGTCCATCGAGAAACGTTTAAGAGGTGTAAAGGGGGGCGTCATCCCTCCCCCCCCACCTTCCTCTCCTTTAACTTTGTCACTGGTTTCCAACGTTAACCTTGTGAGAAACCGGACCAATGTGTGTAAGCACAGTAGCTGGAAGGCATTTCTGCATCGGCCAAAAATTACGGACACTGTCCCTTTCTGATTCTTCGGTCCTTGTGGCAGCGTCTGGCGGAACAGACAGACGTTCCTAAAGAGACGGCTTCACGGCATCGAGTCGTGCGCGTAGCCGTCTCTAGAGGTGCAAAACCGGTGGACACTTGCCAGTGGCGTGGGATGTTACGTTACTCTGAAGTCGTGAAGCGTTTCGTTGAAAGGAGCCGCGGTGTTTTACGCGCCTTGAGCGACGAAACGCTCCTCCTAAGCTAGGGTTGGTGGTAGTACGGTGCAACTAACGCCCCCAGACTCTCGAGGTAGGCTTCGCATTCCATGGGCGTAAATTGTTACCCATTGTGCAGATATCAGAATTTCGGGTTCAAAATTGCAAAACAACTCGCGTAAACACGCGATGGAGCTCTCTGAGGTCGTGCTTTTCGTGGGGTCCGTCAACTTTGAATAATCATCCACTACGACCAAAAGTGCCCAATTGTAGGGTCCCGCGAAATGAACCCGCACTCGCTCCCACGGTCGTGTCGGCCAGACCCATGGGTGTTGGGGAGGCTCGCATGGAAGGTTGCGTTGATTTTGGCGCGTAGCCAGTCTTAATCGAGTATATTTTGGATGTCTTGGCATATGCCACCAGACTTCCTTGGTGCGCCCAATGTCGGGGTGCCCTTGACGCGATTCGTCCAACAGGAACTTGTGAGTCGGAAGAACCCCCTACAGAAAAATGAAAAGCTTTTCAACTGAAAGTGTAAAGGATTCACTTCATAAACCGCGTTGAGTCTCAATTGAAACAATTGGTTTTTCTTATGTGTTCCTATTGAATCTTCACAGGATATTGGCCACCGCGTTCTAATTAAATGTTTAGCAATTGCATTTCAATAGAATTTTCTCAGTATAGTGTTTCGATATAATTTTTGCAATTGAGTTTCAATAGAATTTTTGCAATTGAGTTTCAATAGAATTTTTGCAACGCTGTTTCAATAAATATTTTTGCAACTGCGTTAAAAAGTTAAAAAAAAATACTTTGCAACTTGTTGGGAACTTTTCTTATAATTCCTTAAAACATGGAACATGGTGGAAACGAACACAAACATCATACAGCAGCGCTCACAACAGACTAATAAACCAGTTTCTCACTCATTCATCATACACCCATTCGTCTACTCCACCGCCTTATAGTGGCGGGAGAGATCGAACTATAAGGGGCGCTCTGACCCCTTTGTTGTCCCCCACACCTTGGTGTTTATCCAACACAAGCTACTGTGGTGTTTACCCAACACACCTAGGTGTTTACCCAATACAAGGACTGTGGCGTTTACCCCCATCTCGGTGTTTACTCAACACAAGGACATGCCCACGGGCCTTGTGGGCATGTTCGCGCCTTTACGTAAAAATACTAATAATAAACGAAGGGAAGTTTATTGCTAGTGTCGGATCTCTCCCGAAAGCAATCGCCAGAGAATGCGAGCTTGACCCACTTGGGCTTTGTGCTGAGCTGGGCACCGTGCATGCTGCATTCTTCATGCAGGCCGGAGTAATAACAAACGAGTCTCTCCTCCCCTCAGGCGACCGGAGAATACGAACTCCAGTCGAACGCGGACGCGGCGTTCGGTTAAGTCAGCCAAGGGTCGAGTCATTGTTATTTGTTTTCCCCATTCGTGTTGTTCGAAAGTTAGCCGCTTGGGGCGCCACGGTCTGATCTCCTCCCAATACCCTACATACATGGAAGGTATTCATTTGGCCGGTGACCAACTCAGCATTTATTAAGGTTCCCAATATGCCATCTCCTCCTCGGAAGTATGATGATAAACAGCATTTCGACGTAATTAAATCTATCCCCAAATGAAAAAAAAAAGAAGAAAAAAAAAATCGCAGAGCAATAACCGTTTGGTGCTGTCGCTAAATCCACAAAAGCGATTCCTAGCCGGTATGTTATCGCTTCTCTGCATAGCACCACTCAGGACAGGACGAGGGACGATAGCTGTTCGCTTTAAGCATTTTATTCGTTCTTTTTTTTTTTTATGAGGTGACTAGTATAATAGGCTCAATGATGTCACTATAGTCACTTACAGAGTGAAAACGGCATGGCGTGTCTTTCACACACCCGGCCTTCAGCATGCGCTCCGTGCCTTCCACCATGCTTTGACAGCTCGTGCCTGCTTGATGTGCACGAGACGCTGAAGCGTTTTCGAGGGGAGACTCAAGCTTGAGAGGAAACAAGTGAAGCTTCTCCCTGTTCTTCTCGCCTTGTCAGGAACCTTAGAGTTATTATAATGCACGCTATGCTTTCGAAAGGGGTCAAAAGTTTTGGATTCCATTTCTTGCACAAATGAATCTGAGCAAATATGTATCTTTCTGAGAACATTGTAAATGCACTCATGGTTATTTGCAGCTGTACCCTTGCTGACTTCCCCAACAATAAAGGGCGCAATTAAGCTGATGTCAACTACTCAATGATAAAAGAAACTTGTTTGAGTTTCTAATGAGGAGACAAAGAAATGTCTCAAGTAATAAAACTCGAGTGCATGTCCATTCACTAAGCTCAAAATAATGAATAACAAAACTTGTTTATATGTATATAATGAGTAAACTTAAAATAATCAATATTGGGCTCCTAATGATGAAAAGTTATTTGCAAATGTAATAAGTAAATTCAAAATAATCGGTATTGAGTTCTTGACGATAAAACTTGTTTGCATATCTAATGAGTAAATTCATATGAATAAATATTGAGTTCATAATGAGCAAACTCAATTACATTCTTAATAAGCAGCGACCCGTATCCGGGGCATCAGACAGCCCTGGTGCAGCCCACGGCGCCTGGAAAAGAAGGGCTTGAGCGCGACATCCGAGACACGATTTGGTCAGCCCGCAAGGATGCATGACTTGCGTCAAAACAGGGTCTCGTCTTGCCATGCGATGTTATATGGGAATTGACAGGCATGCTTGGGAAACGTAGCACATTGAAACGCTCGTCCGCTGGCTGGTATGTTGATTAATTGATGGGTAGACGTGACAGGCGGTCTGCGTCAGCATTTTCGGTGGACGATTTCAATTTCAGCTTGGACGAGTACGCCAACAGTGTGACGGTCCAACGCTGCAGAGTCTCGCGTCACTCATGGTCGATATGCCTGCCTTTGGTCCAAACATTGGGGACTTTTAGAAAACCATACCGTGTTCTGCGTACTGCTTTGAAGCATGCATTTAAAGGGGCGATGCAACGATTTTGTACTTTGCGCAAATACTGCTTGGAACGAATCTCTGACGTTAATGTCCTGTGAAAAACCCGTTTGTTTTCACCACACGCAATCGCAGAAACAATAAACAAAAACGAGCAGGGTTCACCCCTCAACTCGCAGCCAGAACAAGCGGCCACGTGATCTGGAACCGATTATATGCCGCCGATGTTGATCATAGCCACGCGCTGGGGTCGGCAAGGCAAAGGGTGCACGTGCTGAGTTCCAGACATTGTTATGGTTCGGCTGTTGTCGGCATTGCCGCGATTGGACACAGGACACTATACAAATTCTTCTCGAGCTATCGATTATCACGAGCCCAAATCGAGTGCCCACGCAATGCTCGCGTCCAATCTATGAGCCGCACTTCAAATATCGTCACTGGCCGGTACTGCGACTGCCCAGCTACGTCATCAAGTTTTGCGAAGGAGAGATTAAATGAAAACGCTCGTTTTTGTCCTTATAAGGAGTATTCACTGGGTGCCATATTTGTGGGTGCTCTCTAGAGCGCATGCTCAGAACGAGCCCCCATTAATAGGCTGCTAAGACCGGCCATTTTGACGGTGTGGAATGCACGTTGCAAAAGAACCCTGAAGCTAGCCATCAGCACGCGTTCAGCAGTCGCGCACACAGCTATGGCCGCCAGTGAATACTTCCTATAATTACACCGCCACAAAGGAGTTTCTGGCCAGTTGCGTTGCGTGCGAGTATCCTCGAGTCCCACTAGTGCCAGTAAGCTCGTGCAAAGTGAAAAACATTCCGATTGAATATCGCTGCACCGCCCTTGAAGTGCGCGCCCGGAGTGATACCTTGACCGCGGGGCGCGCGCTTAAAAGCATGTTTCAAAGGCTCCAGTAGTGCGGTACTCGGAACGCGGCAGCGGTTTGCTAAAAGTCCCTGTTGTCTGAAGCGGCTCGGGATCCGTGAGCAGAACAAAAGGGCGTCCAATTAGGGAGGAATGGAATTTCCAGCCGTCTGAGGGGGCGTGCGCTCGACCTCGGACGGAGTCGGCAATATAGAGTTTAGTAGATTGTTCCGGTAGCTCCGATAACAGTACGATGCATGCGCAAAGGCGTCCGCGGAGTTTCGTCATCGGAGCCGTCGGAACGGTCTACTACCAATGATTGCGAGGAATGTCCTGGTGAGGTAAGACTCCTGCCTAAGTGTTCACCGCTCCAGCTTTTGCGGGTCCTGGTTTCTGCGGTCCCGGATGGATTGAAGCTATTTCAGGGCGGGCTCGTGGCTCGTTCGCGGAGGGCTTTCGAAATACCCCACATAACTCCGGGGCAGGCTCTCAGGATCGATGCCGTAAACACGCACATAGCGCTTCTGAAGCCTTCCGTAAGCTCAACACTCGTCGTCGGCGCTAAGCAGCTCGCACTCCGGCCACTCCGTCGCCTGCTTTATTTTATATTCTCCTCTCTGGGAGACGTGCGTGAGTGAAGCGAGAAGGCACGTGGCCAGGTTCCCTAGGGAACCTGGCCACGTGCCTTCTCGCACTCCGGTATAATATTTACTAATTGATATAATATAACATAATATCCGGTATTTACACCCGAACACGATACACAATGAATGTTGGGTAATGTTGTGTTTCCGCATCACTCATACAAATATGGTCCGGATCATAATTTTTATAATATGTAAAAAAATTTTTAGGAGGAGCATTCAGGTAAGTGCGCCCCAAACTTAACGCCGCCTCTCGAACGCCCGACTTTCGCGGAGCGGCGCTATCCTGGTGGCAGCCGTTTCAACTGCTCGGTCACGTGAAGGCCATTCCCAATCTCCGGACTGGGGGAAGGGGAGGTAGCAGGGCCGCCGCTAAGGGCCCAGCTGACTCTGCGAATCACAAACTCTCCAAGGCCCGTTCACACACATGCGTTCGGAGCGACCACTATGCTTACGAACGAATGCAACCGCTGCGACTTCAACGACAACTGTGCGCGACGTGTACACACACATGGAACCGCATGCAACAACACGAATCAACAGCCAATGAGAAACGAGCTTCAGCTCTTGTTCCTAGCCAATAGTAAGCAACCCAGCTACGCTTACAAACATGGCGACCGGTTTCGTGCCCGACGCGAGGTCCTCACCGGAGCTGCCGGAGGTTTCGGCTACGGCGTACAGTCACGATGATCTGCTGTGCGCCTACAATAGCTGTGTAAAGGCTGGTTCAGACATCTGAAACGAACCCGTTATCCACGACTGCGTCCGTTGTGACCGGAGCGACCACTCTGCGCCGCGCGTACACTCCTGCAACCACTGCAACAAGCGCAGCGGGTCGGCAGCACGGCCGCCGCTTCTCCGCCGCCGTCAGCTGTTTCAGCGGTGCCTCTAAAAAGAAGGGGACGCGCTGCCACTCACTTGCGTAACAGAAAATAGACACACCGTCTTCTATGACCTCAGCCTTTATTTTTTTTTCAGGATAGGCTTGCAGGGTAGTGCACTAAAAAGAAAAAAGATGCAGTACGCCGTCTTGCACGATCACGACTTTAATACACGACTTTGCCAACAGTACAAATCTCGCCACACGCCTTTTCTACGATTATAAAAAGACGGCGTAATCTTAGCAGCGATACAGCAACGTAGAAATATAATTTCGTGATCAGATAGACATTGCGAGCGTTCAGGATTGCTAACACTAATCACCTTTCTCGGGTGATGAAAACACGTGAAAATTCGCATCCTTTATACGGTACGCACCAGTAATACCTTGAACTTGAGCACACGCATAGAATGCGCCAAAAAAGAAATCCGGGCGATGTTCGAGGACACAAATGCTAAGAAAGCACCACTGTAGTCGAAGTAAACAAACACGACGGCACGGGCGTTTCTGCTGTCTTGAGAGTGCCACGAGATCGCCGCCACGAGATCGCCGCACGAGGAGGTAGATCTTCCCTTCTAGTACGTGATGGGTTATCATAGCGACACACGACGAAAACTCACAGTCAAGAATAGCGCTTCTACGGGGACCGATGAGCTTCCACCACGCCGTCCACGCCGACGATCACCACCGACGCCATGTTTGCAAATAGAAGGAGCCGGCCCGCGACCGGCATGCAACGCGCGCGACCGAGCTCTCCTCGACCTGTGATTGGTCTGTCGCTCCCGTCGTTCCCGAACGTAACGAAAAGTTCAGCCCGGCTCAACTCCTTGCGTTCTGAATGAACACGAACGAAACGACCGTTTGGCGCTTCGTTGCTATGGCAACTCGTCGTTCCAACCGGTTGCATTCGTTCGTAAGCGTAGTGGTCGCTCCGAACGCAACTGTGTGAACGGGCCTTCATATCTTCGAAAACGCGTCTTTTTTTTTTTTTTGCGTTTTGTTTGTATTTTAGCATTGCCTTCAAGCTCTCTCCTCTACGGTGCATTATCAAAATTTCTTTGTTATCAATCTTAAAAATGCAAACAAAATGCAAAAAAAAAAAAAGCGAGTTTGACGATATGAGTTTGTGATTCGCATAATCCCCCCTTAGCGGCGGGCCTACTACCTCCCCTTCCCCGGTTCGGAGATTGGGAATGGCCTTCACGTGACCGACCAGTTGAAACGGCTGCCGCTAGGATATAGCGCGGCTCCGCGAAAGTCGGGCGTTCGAGTGGCGGCGTTAAGTTTCGGGCGCACTGTACATGTCAACGCCGTAGGCAATTTCTTTCTGTAGATATAAAATTTCGAAGCTCGAGGTGCGAACATTGCCAAGGTTTCATTAAGTTTGCACAGCCGTCAATTTCATACCGAAGCAAGCACGTAGTGATAATGTTTGCTATATTGTGAAATGTTTACGACCAGTACACAAAGCACAACAAATTACTATAAAATATTATATGCTAAAAACAATACGCAAGACGTTAAGTAAATACGTTTTAGAGAGATATTCACAAATTATATACCAACAAACTACTTATATGAAACGTCACAGAATACATCAAAATTCGCATCTTTATATGCATTTTTTACGTATATATATATATATATATATATATATATATATATATATATATATATATATATATATATATATGTAAATTGTATGCTTAGCCAATATTGTAGTTTTGTTATTAATGTAGAAACGCAGCTGATATCTCCTGTAACTTGGCAAACAATTTCGCGTCGATTTTTTCTTAACCGTTTTTTGCAGCGACGAACTAGCTAGCGATGGCGAGACATTGAATAACTGGCGACCCCGCAAAAGAGAAATGCGAGAACAAACCGCAAACTGAGCAATCTCGTCTTCGTTATAGAGGCTTTGCCGCACGACGTCTGGAACCGACAAAGGCTGCGTGGTGCTACTCAGTTGTAGAGTGTGGAAAGTCACGCTGTCCGTAGCTTAGGTATTGTCTTCGCGTTTCCTTGCGGGTCTTCTACACTGCCCGTGATTGAATTAGATCGCCGAATCGGAAAACTTCGCCTCCAATTCCCCCATTTTGCTAGACTCTTTTGTTGGAGTCTTGGGTTCGAGGATTTTGAAGGAAAACCTCGTATCAATGAAGAGCGTCATTGGAAGGTGGAGGGAAAGAGAACTCATAATACCGCTTAGGAAGTAGTTTTAGCGCTTCCAAAAGTACTAAGATTACTCTTGGGGATTACTTCCTAATAACTGAAAAACAAATTATTACAAAAATTCCTCTGAAAAGAAATTGATCGCGAGTAATTTGATTGCTTATAATGAGTACCGCACAAGTCTGGACTGTTAGCGGCGAGATGTTTTGGTGGCTCCCTCGTATGGTTCCCCCTTGTGACGTTCACTACCTTGCGAACAACAAGCTCGATGGTGTTTCTAATCAGCATGGTGGCAGCTCGAAATCATAGCGCCTTGAAACCAACACTGCCAACACAGTCAAAATTGAAGTTCTTACATGCCTCTAATTCGGTCGGTGAGAAATCCTTTGCCGACGTCATAGTCAGCATCCGGCCAATCGTGAAAGCCCGACCACAGCGACGCTTTCTGATCGTGTACGTCGCCAATACTCGGCAGCCTATATGCAACAAGCACGAGAGCACGAGGTCGTGCGACTTTAAAACATTCTTCCGCAGAACGAGCGTCAGCGCCATGAAAGCGCGTTACCAAAGCCACGAGTGCGGGCTAGCTCGCGCTCATCAACCGGGAAGCTTCCGGGAGGACACGCTTACATTGAAACTCTTTTCGGGGGCGTTCGCTTCGCCATGTGGAAGCTGTTGTCTTCGACCCATAGCTCCGCTGGGTGAATTTTGTCACGTGCGAGTACCACGGAGACCTATTAGCCCTGTGCGCGACCGAAAGCGTCGCTGTGGTCGGCCTTCCACAATTGGCCGAACGCTGACTATGACGTCGGAAAGGGGATTTATCATCGACGGAATAAGAGGAATGAAAGAACTTTAATTTTGACGGTGTTGGCAGTGTTTCTTTGAGAGCGCAATGATTTCAAGCTTCCACCATGCTATTTACAAACACCATCGAACTTGTTGTTCGCAAGGTAATGACGTCACAAGCGGGAACCATAGGAGGGCGCCACTCAAAACATTCCCCACCGCTAATCCACCGGAGAACTAGGAAAGCGAGACACGCACACTGACGCCTCGCGCGCAGAATGAAACAGGATACGGGCGCGGAAGAATACCTTGCATAGCCGATCCGGCCGATCGCCGAACGGACGATTTCGCATTTCGCGGACGAGCGAGCGCCACCTCGGGAGAGAGAGGTACCTTAAAAACAATGAAAACAAGCACCGACACCTTGGTTCTTTATATTCGCTGTAGTTGGAACAGATCAACTTACGTGAATAATTTCGATATTATTCGATTCCGTAATAAGTTTAGAATACATTAAACGAAATACTTTTTCTGTTTGCATTTAGATCATTTTGTAAATTCGCTCCGAACGCAAGAGTGCCGAATTAGCCGTCTCGACCATTTTCATGATTTTTTTAAAGAATATAATTAAACTTATAATAAAACATTTGCTCCGCTTAATACGTCTCGATAATGCCTCAATGTCTTTAAAGCCAAAATTTTCAAGAAGATCCGCGCAGCCGGTATTATGTGAGAATTTTTCTAAGTTGGCGAAAAACCTCTATATTCTCTATGGGGCTTTGAGGGTGAACGGAGTATAAAACTGTCTGCTGTGAAAGTGAGAATTAGCGAGTATAGACACCCTTTTTTTTACGACTGCCGGAAGGAGGCGCTATTGCGGCAATTTACGAACTTCCGGTCAAATGAGAGGGGACAAACAACCCATATATCATAGCGCTGCTTCTTGCCATGTTCGTGAAATAGTTTATGGCCACTTCTCCAGGGGTTGGCGAAAGGACCGCTTAGGCAGAGCTTTGTTGGAGATTTTTTATTACTTCTTTCAGACGAACGATCCTCTCTGTACGTTTCATATCACATCGTAGGACCCCGCTAAATCCCTTACTCTGTGATTTCCGTAGACCCTCATGGTCCCAGTAATTTTGGACATCAACAGGCTCGAAAGGCCCCGCCGAAACTGAGCGACCAGAAGTATCTTGGGAGCCAAGAAACCGGCTCGTGTTTGTAAGCGGTAGAGTTCCTGACCTACGGCAACAGCAAAGTGTCTATGACCACGACCCGTCGGCGCCTCCGAAGAACTAGGGCGGTTTGTCTGGCTTCCCGCGGTGCGCCCCGGGCCGAAGCGCAGGAGGCCAGCTGCGGCGCGAGTCCTGCAAGCTGCCCCTTGACACCGGTGCGGGTCATCTGTCTGCCGTCGGGGGCCGGCCTCCCGGGAGGAAGCTGGCCCGCGTTTCTGCCAAGACGTTTGAAGGTGAGCGGCATGGACCCCTATTGCATACGCGCCGCTTGCCTTGACTGCAGATTACTGGACTCGTAGCGGTTGCCGAGAGCGTTGTGACGAAAGAAATGATCTACGAAACCCCTGCGACAGGTTCAGAGTAGCAATACGTAACCGGAACGCAGTTATTGCTGGTT
>JAZHYW010041883.1:0-131280 GCA_037355805.1 Ixodes ricinus | reverse complement strand
CCTGCTGGACGGGGCCTACGCGAAACGAGTCTCGAGGAGTACGGAACCGGCGCCTACGTGTCTGCGCCTGCGGAGACAGGTCTCGACGCGCCCGTGACGTCAACGGGACGTGTGTGCGTGCGTGCGGCTTGGTGCGCTCCGGAAGGGGAGAGAGGCCGGGCCTAACTGCGGAGACAGGTCTCGACGAGTCCGTGACGTCAACGGGACGTGTGTGCGTGCGTGGGGCTTGGCGCGCTCAGGAAAGGGAGAGAGGCATGACCTAATTGCGGAGGACCATGGCTACGACGCACTTCTGGCTACGACGCGGCGGACTTTGCTACGACGCACTTGACGGCGGGTTGCTGCTGCGCACCTGCTGCCCTGGCGGGGAGTGAGGGAGAAAACGGACCCCTATATAAGGCGGAGCGCGAGTCTGCTCAGGAGTTCTCTCGGATTTGACGACTGTATCGCAACCATGTAATTAAACCGTTCGTTACGTTACCAATTCTCCCACCTCCACTGGACCCCTGGGTTCTTCACTTCGGGGAATGGTCGTCGTCACGAGCCAGGAAGCTCCCGGACGTGCGGCTCAAACCCCGCCTCTAACAACTGGTTGGCAGCGGTTGGGATCGGACCATGCGACATCGTGCTACATCTGCGGGTGAGCGTTTGGACTTTGCTTTGAGATTCGCCAGGCTTCAGATTATGGGTAATTAATTTTGAACTGCTGGGAATCCTTAAGTTTTGACTCGTGCGCTGGGTTTAGGTACAACCTCGCGACAAGTTTTAGAACAAAGCCAAAGCTAAAGAGCAGCGATCATGGATCTAATGAGGTTACTGAGAACAGATTTATTCTGTTTATGTGAAGAATTGGGTGTGGAGGTGGAGCAAAAGATGAAGAAATCTGAGATCAGTAAAGCGATTTCAGAGAGCGCAGAAGTAGAGGAAATTAAAATTGCGTGGGAACTGCTTCTGAACGCTAAGAGCGAGGCTGCAGCGAGAGAGGAACGAGAACGAGAGCAGGCTGCAGCGAGAGAGGAGCAGGAGCAGGCTGCAGCGAGAGAGAGAGAACGAGAGCAGGCTGCAGCGAGAGAGGAACGAGAGCGGGAGCAGGCTGCAGCGAGAGAGGAACGAGAAAGAGAACGAGAGCAGGCTGCAGCGAGAGAGGAACGAGAACGAGAGCAGGCTGCAGCGAGAGAGGAACGGGAGCAGGCTGCGGCGAGAGAGGAACGAGCGCAGGCTGCGGCGAGAGAGGAACGGGAGCAGACTGCAGCGAGAGAGGAACGAGCAGCGCTAAAAAGGTTAGAGTTAGAGATGGAACAACAGCGATTAAACTCACAGAACAGTAGAGTTGGGACTCCGGTGCGAGCAAGTGAGACCGAGTCGTATCAAATGAAGAAGCTCATGCAGCCGTTTAAAGTTGGGGAAGACGTGGGCCTGTTCTTAGTGAACTTTGAGAGGACATGTGAGAAGTTGAGCTTCGCCCCAGAAACGTGGCCGCAACGGCTTTTGACTTTGTTGCCCTGTGAGGCTGCAGAGGTTGTCGCGCGCCTTAGTGCTGGAGACGCGGACGACTACGACAAGGTGAAGTCCAGCCTTTTGAAACGGTACCGCCTTTCTGCCGAGGCGTTCCGTCAAAGGTTTAGAAACGCATCCAAAAAGAGCAGCGAGGGCTACTCGGAATTCGCTTACGGGCTTAAAACCAATTTGATAGAATGGTTGAAGAGCGAGGAAGTGTACGAAAGCCGAGACAAGGTAGTCGAGTGTGTGTGCCTCGAACAGTTCTTTCGTAGCATTCCGCAGTCAGTCAAGCTCTGGGTGCAGGACAGGGTAGGAGTCGACACTGTCGAAAGGGCCGCTGAGCTAGCCGAAGAGTACGCAACGCGTAGAAAGCTGAGCGGAGAGGAAAGCGAACCCGGCCGGAGCGATCAGCGCAAGACCTTCCGACAGGGAAACGGCTCGCGAGAAAACGGGCCCGAGAAGCCCGAAGCAGGACAAAAGGTCCCAGAAAAGAGCGCAGAACACTCGAACGGAGACGAGGCGCGGAAAAGCCAAACAGGGCAGTTCGAGGCTAGGAAGCCGTTCCTGTGCTACAACTGTCAGGAGCCGGGACACACAGCGGCCAGATGTAAGAAACCGCGGGTTGTGTTCTCGACCGTGACCGGTAGTGACGAGGACCTGGAGCTCCTTCGTCCCTATCTTCACGAGCTCCAGGTAAACGGAAAGCCGTGCAGGGTGCTTCGTGACAGTGCAGCGACGATGGACGTTGTTCATCCGTCGTATGTAACGACATCCGATTTTACTGGAAAGGTAGTTTGGATCAAGCAGCTGCTCGAAAAGCACAGTGTCTGTCTGCCTATGGCGA
The DNA here is from genome assembly GCA_037355805.1 of Ixodes ricinus. Taxonomy (NCBI): domain Eukaryota; kingdom Metazoa; phylum Arthropoda; class Arachnida; order Ixodida; family Ixodidae; genus Ixodes; species Ixodes ricinus. The sequence goes on along the minus strand of JAZHYW010041883.1, from coordinate 128,936 downwards.
CGGTAAGGATAACTGGCCCGTTCGGAGAGCTAGTGACAGAGGCGGCTGTCTCGCAAACAGTCCCGTTGGAGTATCCTTATTTGTTTTCTAACCGGTCAGAATTCCTGCTGCGCGAGAGGGGTCAACAACTGGGAGAGGGACTAGTTCAGTCAGGTACGAGGTCCAAATCGCGTCAGCTCGCCCCTTTGTTGACGAGTGATCCAGAGCCAGAGGCAGCTGTCGGGGAGCAGGCACTACCAGAGTTCGAGGCAGAGAAACGGGATGAGAGGAACCAGATTGTAGAACAGCCTGACCTCGTAGCACTAGAAAGTGTACGCCGTCCCAACGAGCCGGCGAAAAAGGCGGAGGAAGACGGGATCAGTGAAATATCTCTCGTAGCTCCGGCGTCACGTAACTTTGGTCCTCTGCTACGAGCAGACGGAGTGTCTTTGATAGTCGAGCAGAAGAGCGACCCTAGTGTGTCAGGGTTTCGCGGTACAGCTCAGGAGATTGCTAGGACCAATGTGACGGGGCATGAAAAAGGCGGATTGTTTTTTCGGCGCTATAAGGACCGCATTTTCACGTCTAGAAATCACGTGAAAATCGATCACTACGACTTCAGGGCAAGAAAAAGGAAAGGCAAATTTAACGGCAATGCCGATGGGTTGAGCAGATTTTTCTGATATCACCAAAAGCGGGAGTGATGATCTCAGAGGTCTCCGTCATCCACGGGAATGAGGATCAAAGTGGGGGCACTTCGTTAAAACCCCAACAAGACCTCACAAATTGCAAAAAGTTTTTGTCTTTTGTATTTTGTTCATAGTGACCTCTTTGGAAAAATGAGTTGTGTTTTGGCGACAGCGGGTCTCGATACCCGCAATTGTCCTAAGGTTTTAAATTTGTAGTTTTTTTTGCAAATTTTTGTAATCCGTAGTCCAGTCTGGCGGGTCTCTGGCGAATTCCGAGCGTTTGACTGCGGTGTGGCGTGGTGTTGTGTGGGACGTTTCCGCTAATGCCTCCGTTGTAAGAGGTTTGGGAGTTTGTTGGGTGCTTGCAGCGTCTTCTCAAGGCCTACTCCAAGCCCACCTCTTCAGGCCAGCGATCGTACCACCGGCCTTTCGAGGTTTCCCTGGCCCCGGAGGGGCTGTTAAGAATGGAACCTTCGGCGACCTTCTTCCGAGTTTCAACGCGGCGGAAACGAGTCATGATCTGTCCGGGAACGTCGCCTGCTGGACGGGGCCTACGCGAAACGAGTCTCGAGGAGTACGGAACCGGCGCCTACGTGTCTGCGCCTGCGGAGACAGGTCTCGACGCGCCCGTGACGTCAACGGGACGTGTGTGCGTGCGTGCGGCTTGGTGCGCTCCGGAAGGGGAGAGAGGCCGGACCTAACTGCGGAGACAGGTCTCGACGAGTCCGTGACGTCAACGGGACGTGTGTGCGTGCGTGGGGCTTGGCGCGCTCAGGAAAGGGAGAGAGGCATGACCTAATTGCGGAGGACCATGGCTACGACGCACTTCTGGCTACGACGCGGCGGACTTTGCTACGACGCACTTGACGGCGGGTTGCTGCTGCGCACCTGCTGCCCTGGCGGGGAGTGAGGGAGAAAACGGACCCCTATATAAGGCGGAGCGCGAGTCTGCTCAGGAGTTCTCTCGGATTTGACGACTGTATCGCAACCATGTAATTAAACCGTTCGTTACGTTACCAATTCTCCCACCTCCACTGGACCCCTGGGTTCTTCACTTCGGGGAATGGTCGTCGTCACGAGCCAGGAAGCTCCCGGACGTGCGGCTCAAACCCCGCCTCTAACAGGGCGAAGTTTGAGGGAGCAGAATGTAGCTTTGTAAGTCCTTCGTTCAAACTAGCCCCCTCACCCACACACACATAGAAATAAAATAAAAAAATTTCGCTTACGGTACCTACTCGGACCCCATAGGAGATCCAGAACCGAAGAATGTCTAAAGCGGATGCAAAATATAACAAAGCCAGTTCAAATACACGTCAAGATCCCGTATTTCCCCTACGTGGTCTTTGTGACAAGCAAGGTTTTGAGGTTGGAAGTAGTTCATTGTTACGAGCGCTAAAGATGTAAGTCTTCACACTATAAAGTAATCGGAAAAGTTACGGTTACTTCTTAAAGTAATGTCCAATTACTTTTGCTGTTGGGTAATCAAGTAATCTAATCGAATACTTTTTAGCCAAGAGTAATAGTAATTGTAATCGATTACTTTTTTTAGTAACGTGTACAAGACTGCCGCAGAGGCATTGATTGTTACGAGCCGATGTATAGTGCTCACGCAGTTCTCTTGTCCAATCCATGAGCCGCGCTCGACTGTCGTTAGGCGGGTGTTTTTGATCCCACAATTACGATATCAATCTTTGCGAAGGCAAGACTAAAAGAAATAGTCTCAATTTATCCTCGCAATTTCACCGCGACAAAGAAGTGTCTGAATCAGTGGCGGCCTGTGCGAGTATACTTGGGCCTGACTAGGACCAGTACGCCTCGAAAAATTCATGAACATTCCAACCCGACATTGTTTTAGGACCCCTTTAAACTTCATGGGGCGCGAAATAAAAGCAATGAAGGGTTGCTGTTAAAAAGTGACAAATAAAATTGTTGAATTAGCACACACAAACGGAGGAGGCAATTCTTCAGGAATACTTTCAGCCTTTCCACTCTGGCGAAGAAGGAAGACCAGCGAAGCTGTACTATGGTGGGAATAAAGTAATGGCCGGCGGCAAGTCGGCAAGCCAGACGGGAAAGGCTGGAGAGGTTGCCGCCATCTATAAGCAACGGCAGCAACCAGACAACCGGCCAGCCGTTTGTCTGGTTGCCGTCGTCATGTATAGATGGCGGTAGCTGTCCAAAGTGTAGTGTCATCATTTGTTTGCTGACGGACACGATACTGGGGAAACTAGCCTTTAGCAGCTCCGCTGTAAAAAGAAGTGTGTGTGTGTGCGCGTGTGTGTGGGGAGGGGAGGCGGGGTTAGTTTTAAAAATATACTGTGTTGTAAAGGCTCCTCTTCCCCACATCTTTGGCACAGACCACAAAGCGTTACCCCGGAAACTACTTCGTTTGCGAAAACGCTTTTGCCAAAAAAGCACGTTTTTGTCGTGCCAGACGTTCGCGCCGTTCCTCACGACGATGCACTAAGAATAATAATACGTGCCTTTCAAATACTTGGCTTTCAATGAGCTTGAACCTCCTGCAGCATGCAATTAGCACCATCAAATTCGATTTTCGCAGCAAGCAGAAATCACAATGACTAGCAGCCTATAGTGTGATGACGTCACGTGCATACCATGGTAAACAGTTAAGCTTTCTGGTGAAATGTGATGTTCGCAACACTAGCAATAGATGTCCTTATTGTAAAGTTGTGCAGTATTTATAGCAGGCTCGCGATGATATACGGCAGCATAGAGAAATGTTAGAGCGCATAAGTATTCAAGCATAGTGTTGTAAAGTGAGGGCCCAAAAACAAGTGCAGGTAAAACCGAATATAACATTAGCCTCCCGAGGCAGTATTTAGCGAAGATTCGAGCTCATGCAAGCTGATGAAATGTGATTTATACTAAGATTTTAGGAATATTCGTCTGTCCTTTGCGCTATTTATGTAAAATTATGAATTTCATTGCATGCATCTTTACGCATCTCTTTTTGCAGTAAGGCGTTCTGTAAGGGATTATTTAGAAAAATAACATTAATTATCGCTCTCTTTTTGAACATTTCGTGCATTTGACTTCCAATCTATCATGTGAGCACAGAGTCCTTTTTGGCATACCCTGCAAGCCGATGTTTCACACTGCCAATCAGCAAACAGAAAAACACTTTTACCCAGACTCCACAGCTAGCGTAGTTTCGAGTATCGTCCTTCCGCGTCGGTCCTAAGCGGTTATGTGAACTTTATAAAGTAAAATTTAGTGATCATTATAAAAATATATTTGATTACTAACTGAATATTTGACAACATAAATTAAGGGCCGACCACCCTAAAGCAATGCCCCCCAAATTATCTGAAAGGTTCTCTGCAAATCTTTTCCGGCGTTTTTATCCTCGACAGGCACGTTTTAAGTGAACGGGATGGCGCCTTACACACATTCCTGATTTTGAAGCTAATTTAAAGAACTATGTGTTCCTCACACATAGAACTTCTCAAACATATAGAAGTCTGTTATTGCCTCTTTTACGTGGTGAACATTATTTAATGTGTCTGTGTGCTGGACAAAAACAAAGTAAACAGTGGCGCGCGGCGGAACTATGACGATTACGAACGCAAACCGTCAGAAAGTGTCCAATTAAGTAGCTGCCATGTCGAGTAGAACGTGAAATACTATTAAAAAATATACGAATCCAAGTTTGTGAAATACTACTTCGTTTTACTTAACAAAAAAGAATCTTGGAGGACGCTTAAGCCTCGCCTTTAAAAGTGGAACGCGATAGCGTTAACGGGTCTCGTTTGCACCGCATTCGCTTTTGCCGCGTAAGCGTGCCTCGCGTGGCCTAGTCAAAAGTGCCTGACTCGCAACCGAAGGGTCGTGGGCTCGAATCCCGCCTAAAATTCTTATTTTTTTTCTTTAAGGCAAAGGAATTATTTTAAAAAGTGAAATCAATTGAGACATACGGCGACCTTTAATACGCATTACATGTCATATTTTAATCACTCTCATTCCACACGTGATTTCACGTTTCACGTGAGCCTTGTGGGTTGTTTGAAATTCTTGCGCGAGGGCATGTAGCTCTGACGTCATAACCCTATCGACCAATCAGGCTTTTTCAATCACGCCACCGACATCGGCTTTTCTGCGACATGAGCTCCTTAACGCTATGGCGTTAAAATCATCAATTAGCAAGGGTGATGCTCATTTGAAAATTAAATTGGCCGGCATCTTGTCAAGAGATAAACCTCCACAGCCAGGCTATGCCAGCTTGTCCTGTATAAGAAAATGTTCACTTGGGCAAGCGCTATTTTGGGCCAGATTCAATCTGAGTGCGAAGGTGTGTATAGATTAGAGTGAACAATTGCGATTACTCCTTGATGCATGATTAGTCGCATGCATGCGGTGCTGAGTGCAAACAATGTTTGGTTAGAACAACAAGCATTTTGATTTCCGCTCGGTGTTTCTATAAAAAACAGACTGAAAGGAATTATCCTAAAACTTTCGTGACATTTTGAAAATTTCATTGTTTTAAGCTCAGTTGTGTCGTCATCATATACATATGTATTGTGAAGCGTATTCCGTAAACCATATTTCATGATATATATGGCCACGAGGTTCTCATTTCATAATTTTATGTGATGTAATTAATTCCTTAGTTCAAGGACACAATCATGATTTCACTTTTAATACTGCGACACAAAGCTGTACCAATCACGGGTATTTTAGGCGACCTACCACACTTTGCGACAACATTTTATACCGTGTAAATATATCAGCTTGAACTTTAGAATTATACTTAAACACGAAGAAAGGACAAGAAAATACAGTATTGTTCTAAATTTCAAGCTGATCTATTTCGAGGTATGTACCAACAAGCTCAACTCTTTACTCTTGTACTTAAACATTTTGATTCAGGTAAACTATATGTTACTGGTAAACAAAGGGATGTTGAGTCGTATTAACACGACGCGACATACGTTAATGTAGATTTTCTTCTACTCTTGCGTCGAAATTAAATAACTTAATTTCATATTTCTGGTACCTAAAAAACAAAAGTAAATTGCACGGACGATCGAAGAAACTGTATAGTAGATCGTTTCACGGCGTAAATAGTGTATATTGCCAGAACAACGCGGAAAATGTATTCTCAATTTAGCGGTTCAAACCGGTTCGAACCGGTTCGAACCGGTTTGAACCGTTATTTTTGGTCCCCGGAACTGAACCGGAACCGAACCGAAAGCCGTGAACCCGAACCCGAACCGAACCGATAAAAATTTCGGTTCGGCACTCTGGTCCGGACAACTTGGCGGTTTTCACTCGTTCGTGTTGGAACAAAACAAATACATCTGGCGACCACAGTGTTGCCCGCACAAGCAATCGTTGTTCGACAGCGTCTGGTTTGCCCTTTTCACGGCTACTATCCACGTTCTCGGACGAACGGAGGGGAAGAAACACATAAAAACTGCAGTCTTCAAACCTTTCCAGACTCTCTTGGTACAGCCCCCGTCGCAGCATTTCGACGAGAAGCTAGGTTTTTTTTCTCTGGTTTCTCCCAAAAGAACACAGGAATGCATGTCTCACACGGCGACTTCTGCTCATCGCCCCAGACCGTAAGTGCGCCCGACGCGCCACCACCGCGGCGTGACGTAGCAGAGTTGAGTTCGTGTATAGGCGGGTTCTTCTTTTACACATGAAAGGCTAGTGACGTCACTCCCCATGCCGCAAGCTGCCGTCGCCGCGGCAGCTTGGACAACAGTAATCTTCACCGGTAACGTATGCGGTGAGCGCTGCATGGTTCGCATTGTTTTCAGGAGCTCCTTATCATTTATTATATGGTTAGGATGCTTCTTTTGTGCTTATTCTTTATTGAAACGAATGTTGTGCTGTATGTTGTATGCGTGGTTTTCGTACTTTTCGTTTCAACCTTCTGAAGTCTTTTTTTTTCGTGAGAACGCCGACACGAAAACACACGCGGGGAGAAGGAACGTGCTTCGCATCGTTAGCAGGCGCCGTTATCATCCATTACGCGGTTTGCACTTCACACGAGGGCTTCGAATGACGTCAACCCCTTTCGAAGCAGCTGCAAACCTAACCTTTACCGGAACGCGTGGGAGGGTGTTCCTATTGTTTACACGCGCCTTATCATCCATCGTGTGGTTTTGATGCTTCTTTTGTGGTTTGCTTTATTCTTTATCTTTATTGAACCGGATACTGAGCTGTATTCTGTATGCCTGATTTCAAAGGAGATATGCTGTTTTGCCTTCAATTGTCCGCCGGGAGTTTTTCGCTTACAACGCCAACGACACGAAAATTTCCTTGGCTGGTAGAGGTATACAGCTTCGCTGTAAACAATAATAAAGCATTTCAACCTGCAAATACTAAGAAAAATAAAGGGAAGACAAAACGAGAATGTGTGACGGTTACGCTTATATCCTAAACGTATTCTATTGGCGTGGCGACGGAAAAACAATGTTTTCGCCCATACTGGATGTGACGATATTTCAAGATGGAGGCGTCCTTGGGAAATAGGTCTATAAGCATATTTCAGCATCTGCTCACCAATGCCAATAAAGCGTAAAAAAAAACGCCTTACGTTTAGAATTTTATCAAAAACGCTAGCAATGGTTTGCTTTCAGTTTTTTTTGTAATTCTTATTTATATTACATTTATTGTTCGCGTGCAACGTGAGCGATCGTGCTGAGGCACGGGGCATTTGTGAAGAAGTGAAGAGCGCGCGTGAAGAGCGCGCGTGCAGAGCTTTTAGCGGCGCTCAAAGCTACGCGACTGCACGGGTGCTGTAGCGTTGGCTTCATAGCTAGAGGAAAATGTGCTATATTTGTGCCAAGCAAATGGTGCACGGCCCGTGTCGTAGCTTGACACCGGGCGCGGGCGAGATCAGTTTTGCCCAACGTTACTATACCCGTTTTCACCTCAAGAAAACAGTAAGTTTTGCGCATTGTTCATACGCCGCACGAAATAGTTCTCGCCAGATTTGGTTGTCGGAGGCACAGGCAATGCTTTTGGCGTTTGAAACGTGTACTCCCTGATAAGATAGCGTGTATCCACTCGAAAATGCTACTAAATGTATCTTAAATCTCCACCTAAAGGTGAAAATTAGTAATCATCCACGAGAAGCCGGACTTTTTTTCCTACGGTTCTTGAGGCGAAAACAGAGTATAGAACAGCTCAGTTGGGAAACTGCGATAAAGCCTGCTTTGAAAAAAGTGGCTCCGATTCGTACTCGAGAACCGAACTGTATGCATGTATGTATGTATGTATGTATGTATATTTGCGGAGCACTCTCTTTGTATCGAGAGTCTTGTAAGACACGCGAATAAAAGCAAAAAAAGAAAGAAGAAATAAATAAAAAAAAACAACGAAAGAGAAGTGGTTTGCTCGTGTGTCCAAAGTTCGCCAACCGTCACTTTCGCACAGTCAAAGTTAATCAGTTCACATGACACCGTCGTTTTAAGTGAGTGTTTGCCTCTCCAGCTAAAAGTAAGGCAGCGGCCACTTCGGAAACTGCAAGGCTGCACGTATTGGTTCAAGTCGAGTCGCGCAAGGGACGGTGGCGCCATCTCGCAGTTCCTAGTCGCTATATAAATCAACTTTCATGTTTTGACTCGTCGTTAAAATGGGGGATGGGGCAACGTTGGGAAGGGGGAGGGGGGGGGCGCTGTTATCGTATTTAGTTTGGTCTCGGTGGACGCGAGCGGTCCGGGTTTAAAGGGATATTTCAACGAAATTTGAAATATTCCCGTCGTGTTCAAAAATAGGTTGAATATGATCCACAATATCCGTATATGACAATCGCACGGTTGTATTTTGATCCTGGTGGCTGTATTTTTCGTTATAAACGGCCCACTCTGGCAAGCGCTCGGAGAAGGCCCAGCGCAATCGTGACGTAGGTCGTCTCAAGACGAGCAAAGCTACGGCGAGGCTGACGTCGAGAGGATGGCCTAGTCGTTCCAGCCACCGAAGCGGCTGCTTTTGTACGAATTTTGAGTGACGGGTTAATCTTCTATAAGCTTGTAGGGGGACAATAGCGACTTCTGCGACACACAAAAGGGATTCTCGGGAAGAGGGAGTTTTTCCTTCTCCCCTTCTCTCGTCGTGGCCGGAGGCGAGGACGACCTCCGTCACTAGCTGTCAAGGTTCCTAGACGAGCATTACAAACGAGGCGTTAGCGACATCCACCAGGTGGTCTTTGCTAATCGTTTAATTCGTTTCAAAATTCCTTTTCGAGACTTTTCCAGCAAGATATTGGTATGTTCCGTGTGATACTGCTCTTTTGAACACATATAGACCAAAAAATGAGCGCCGAAATTTCGTTGTAGTATCCCTTTAAGGGAGAGTTTCCCAACTGAGTGTTTTAGTAACGTTGGTTTTGCCGGATAACTGCAAGAAGTTCTTGCCGCCTAGAGAACGGGTCTGAATAAACCCACCTTAAATAATCAAGGCCTCCGCATTAGAATTTTGATGCCATCACAGTGAGATTTAGCGCAGGCACAAATCGGACACGAGAGCAGCGTCAACGTTCGGCTGGGAGTCGTATCCAGTCAACGCGACGAAAGACGCTCAGCGTCGGGCTCGGGCCTAATTAGTGAATTGGTGGCATTTGAGTGTGATGACGTATACTGTTGAAGAAGACGAAGTTGTTCACAGGCTTGTCTAAGACGATGAGACGACGTAGTGATGCCGTGACAACGCGCAATGCCTCAACGCCGCGCGCCTCCCTTTACTTTCAAAACCGATGCAGCGAGCAACGGCAGCGAGCTATCCGAGCGGAGACCCATTGCTGCAGCAGAGGATTGAGCCGCGCTCAAGCTGCGCGAGTGCATGGACGCCAAAAGCTTTGGCCATAGCCTCTTATTATATGGGACTATATGCATTGGCTTCATAGCCACAGAAAGTATAAAAAGCAAACGGCGCGGCCGAGATTGGCTTTGCCGGAGAACTGCTATACTTCGTTTCACCGGGTGTATCTTGAAACAACCCATTCTTATTTGAACCCTTCTCGTTTGAACCCATTCGCAAAACGCCCTTCGCGTTTTAACCTTTCCCGTTTCAACCCTTTCTCATTTATACCCGTCTCATTTGAACCCATTCTCACTTGAACCCTCCTCGTTTGAACCCGTTCTCAAAACGCCCTTCACGTTTTAACCTTTCGCGTTTCGACCCTTTCTCATTTGAACCCGTTCTCATTTGAACACCGTATTTCAAACCAATCGCCTAACGCTTTTTGCGCTTTAACCTTTTCTTAATTATGCCCTTCTCGGTTGAACCCGCTTTCATTTAAACCCTTATTGTTTAATTAAACTCCGTCTCAAAAAGGTACTTGGCGTTTCAACCCGTATCGTTTCAACATATAGTTTGACAATGTGCGTGTCTTCCTTTTTAGTGTGCTCTTGGAATTTCAGCCAGTCTATCTCTTTCTGTGTTAATGAAATAGTAAACAAATGTTGGCACTGTTAATAACAGTGCCGGCTACTCCACGACAATTGTTATTTGGTAAAAAAAATAACCAGATCTAAAACAAAACAAGCACACAAACAAACAAAAATCCCGCCAGAGTCGCCATTGTACATAACATTACAATTCAAACATGTGTGTCGATCCATTTTCGTGGTCTACATGTGCCAGTGTGCACCGACGCGAACACTTAAAGGGAACTCCGCCGTTTCCTTCATAGTCCCCGATTTGCCTAAAAACTTGCTAAAAACACCAACAAACATCGCTGAAATAGTAACCCAAATATTTGGACACAATAATTTTTTTTCGCGAAGTTACAAAATTTACAATTTTGGTCCTCATCGTGTTTTTCAAAGTGAAAAGCTCTACTGGCAACATTGAAAAAGTGACGTCATGGTTGGGTAGGGGTTCACTCTTTGGGCTGTAGAATTTGTTCCCAACTGATTACAAACGGTTTTATGGTGTCAAATGAATGCTGTGGAAGGTCGCTCCAGCTCCCGCGTAGCAGCACGAAACAAATGCTCGGCATAGTTCATTTTTAGACTGTCCGCTCGAACCGCAAGCCTACCCAACCGTGACGTCACGGCAATGAAAAGCGCGGGTATATTCGAATCTTGGTTTTGGCGTCATTTTCATTGGCCGATTTCACAGTAACTATTTTGAATTTCGCGATATTAAATAGCATACTGGAAAGAGTAAAGGACGGCGATTTCGAAAATATAGTTAGTTGGGGTTGCTCAAAAAATCGCCGGAGTTCCCCTTAATGTCATGTTCCACACCAAGGCTAACTGGCGATCGCTTACCGCCCGCACCGGCAGCATCACAAAGCAGTAGCCGCGGCGGGTCTCTCGCCCAACTGTGCACATCGTCGCTCACAAAACGCCGCCGCCACCACTCAAGAGCGCCACCAGCAGGGAGCGGCCGGTGATCCTGTGCCCACCTCCGCATGGATAATTTTAATCCTTCTGCATAGTATCCATTGCCATATAAATATGTTCACATAAATATTTTGTTTTCCATGCCGTCACGTTACAAGTGATTCGCAAAGCGTTATGCCATTCAAACCGTATGGCTAATCGTTAGGCCGCTGAACGGCTCTTTTCGAGACGCATAGTACAAAACATTTTTTGCCGCAGAATCAGTCATCGCACCTCAATGCGATCCCATGCTCGGTAAAGCTTAATTCTGGAACTTTGTTCCCACAAGCATTATCACCGCAGGAAATGGTGATTGGTTAAACTATTTAAGATGACAACAGCAACAAAACACGGACCATTCAAAGGCCAGAGAATGCCTTCGCCTTTCTTTGGAAGTCAGAAAGGAGATCCTGCCATTGCCAAGGCGGTGTTTTTTTTTGTTTTTTTCGAAATGTGTGGGTGCGATGTTGCGTGGGCTTCGTAATGCACAGATCATGCACAGATATTTTTCTTCATTTCAGTCGTGGATCATCGGATACAAATTATGCTCATCTGGTATATGCCATGTGAGGATATTGAATTATTTACAACCTATGTCGGAGTGGTCGTGTAGCTCTATGATCATTGTATATTTGCCTATCTGTCATCCGTCATGCCGTGGTTTGGCATGCATTTTAGATGTCATTCTCCAAGAAGCATCTCAAGGCGTAATAAAACTTCAGGTGCCTGGACTTCATAATGTCATTGGTTCTTTTATTTTGGTTTATGCTGAAATTATTGCTTTTCCCTAACCTTATCATTACACGGTTAAAATGAGAAAAGTAGTTTTGAGAATGGTCAAAACCAGAAAGTATATTTTTAGTAACTTTGAAATGAGAAAGTTTAAAATGAGAAGAAAAGTCTTTTTGAGAATGGTCAAAACCAGAAAGTATGTTTTGAGAAAGTTTGAAAGGAGAAGGGTTAAAATGAGAAAAGTCGTTTTGAGAATGGTCAAAACGCGAAAGTTTGTTTGAGAACGGTTTAAAGGGGCACTGACACATCAAAATCATATTTTTTTTTATTATCCGGAAACGATTGAAAACGGTGCCGGGACATTACCCTCAAAATTTGAAACTTGAGAGATTGAGTATTTGTGAATTAAAAAAACAATTTCCAAATGCCGAATTTGAAGTTCCCGCGCGATCCCTGCCAGTGCAGTCGGTCAAATTTTGCGGTCTCCTGCGACTCGACTTTTTCTCGGACCTCCGCTGACCCGATGCGAGGAGGAGGCGAGCTGGCGGGATAGAAGGGAGCCGGCGCGGGGAAAAACCGGTTTCTTCGCCGACTCGCCTATCTGCTCGAGCGCCGCCGAGTTTTCTGAGGGAGGACGCAAATCTAGGAAGGGACATCTCACCAAACTCTGATTTTCGGTATTTCAAAAAAGAGGGGCCATAGTGCGTTCGCAATTGCGTTAAAAAACATGTTTACGATTGCCGTTAGTATAAATGTTATAGAAATGCCGCCTACAAAGCTTCTAAATTTCCTGATTTTTGACGTCATCGATCAGAAGAAGCAAGGAGGTAGCGGCGGGAGATTTAAACGCCAAAAATTAAAACGCGCGCGCGCGCGCAGGGAAATTTTTTTTCGCGATGCGTTTTTTTTTGCGTGTTTATGACTACGACTTGCGTCGTTTTAGACAATAAAAAAAATACGACCTTTGGGGTGTCAGTGCCCCTTTAAGTGAGAGAGGGAGAAATGCAGAAAGTTGTTTTGCGCTGGGTTGAAATGAGAAGGTGAAAACGAGAAGGCAGAAATGCGAACGGGTTCAAATGAGAACCGGTGAAAACGAGAGGCAGATGCGAACGGGTTCAAATGAGAACCACCCGTTTCACCTTATGTGCGAGTGAAGGCAAAGCTGGAAGCGCGAGCACGAAAGCTCACGTGCGTTCAGGCTTTGCTCGAGCGCGAGAGCTGGAGAGAAACGCAAAAAGCGCTGGTCTCGCGCTTTTATAGCTTTGGCTTCGCTCGCAGATAAGGTGAAACGAAGTATAGAACTGCGAGATTTCATTGCCATCATGTAGGACGTAGTGAAGCCATGGCAACGCGGCCATAGCCGTGTGCGCGAATGCTGAGCGCGTGTCGATGGCGAGCTTCCAGTTCTTTTGCGACTGCATTCCGCACCATGAAGATTGCCGGTCTTAGCAGCCTATTAATGTGAGCTCCTTATGAGCATGCGCTCTAAACAGTGCCCTCAAATATGGCGTCCAGTGAATACCCCCACAGATGATAGACGCTTAGCACACGCGACGGATTACATCCGTCATTGCTGATCCCTTGTCTTACCGAGATACCAAGCCACTAAACCGGCGTTGTCGAGCCTCCACAAAGGGCAAAACTGGGGGGGGGGGGGGCACAGTAGAATCTAAAATGGTAATAGCCCTGCCTAATATAATAATGATGAAGTAAATGAAAAAGAGGAAGCAAAAACTGAAGGTTGGTTGTACGCGTGACGAAATGTCCCTACAGCGTGCAACTCGCGTAACGAGTGTCGATGAAACGCGACGAAACGTGCGTCCATGGCACGCGTGTCCATGAAAATTTGTCCACGAAACGTAATTCCACGAAATGAGTTTCGACGAAACGATAGATTCCCATTTCTAAGTTTTGATTATAATGCAATTAAATGCAAAGGTGCAAGCGAGCTGGACAAGAACGACGACAGTAATCCCTGGAGAAGGGGAACAAGAGGGACAAAGGACAAACACAAACACTGTTTGTCCTTTGTCCCTCTTGTTCCCCTTCTCCAGGGATTATTTTCGTCATTCTTGTCCAGCTCGCTTCACCTTTGCATTTAATCGCATTCTTCACCCTTGTCGGTGCTAGACTGGTGGCAGCTGATAAAACCCGTTTGCTCTACTGACGTCTAACCCCTGGTTAGCTCAGTTGGTAGAGCGCTCCACTTGTAATGGAGAGGTCCCGGGCTCGATACCCGGATCAGGCGGATTTTTCGGTCGCGCACCTGTCACTTAGCTGTGTTTGGAGATTGTGTTTGTCCTTTGTCCCTTTTGTTCCCCTTCTCCAGGGATTATTTTCGCCATTTCAAAGTGCCTCTGAAAGTGGAGTGCGAACAAACGCAGGAAGGGACAACCTTTTTGCATCGTTTATAACGCTATAGGTAAAAGGAAAAGGGGCGGCTTCTAAAGAAAAGAAACAAAGCTCACAACTAATGGCAAATGTCAGATATCGAGGACCCCTTCCGCGAAATTTCTATGATTGCGTACAACGGGCGCGTAGTAACACAAGTATACGGGATCTACCTAGATCTACCTAAAGCCCCCTGATGTCTTAAAAGTAGCGCAAGGTGCGTCGATGCACGAGGCACGTGCAGCCCTTTGGAAGATTATGGCGGCACAGCGCAGCACTGAGCTAGATTTCAGACGCCATGTTCTTCCCAGAAGTGGCGCGCGGCACGTGTCTCGAGCATTTCCACAACAATGAATGGCGCCACTTTTCCCAGGATGGAGGGGCTTTAGATCTACCTGCAGAGACATTACGTAAGCGGGATCGACTGGGAAGAGAGCGCCTTCAAGAACTTATGCCAGCATTCAAACAAGTACATGATTATCACTGCATTTAGCGTCCCTCATTGTGTACAAATGGTTAGCCTTGCGCGCACACAAGAGTTGCCGGTCCGCACTGAGCATGCGCCACCCACACAGCCAGCTTTTCGCGTTTCATACGCACGCTATTGTGGAAAGTTTGCGTGCGACACGCAAAGCGTTTTGCGTGCCTTGCGTGTAGTTTGCGCAGTCTGTGTTTCTTTACATAAACGGCGATGCAACAGTTAGCATGCGAATTTGCACATCGCAATACTAAAAGTGTCGTCACAAGGTGCTCTGTAGCGTTCCGCAATACGTTTGCGCTATGCGCACGCAAGGAGCTTGGTGCCATTCTAAAACTCTCCACTAAAGCGAAAAGTTTCAAGCATCGGCTTCATATATGTTTAGCAAGAATAAATATTGTGGCCCCATAAACTGTTTCCTCCACACCCGTCCTGCCGCCTCACACTAAAAAAGAGGGCGTAGCCCTTGCACCCTTGTCCCATATACGACACCACCAAACTTTATAGTTGGGGTACAGCACTCTGACGTTCAACCGACGCTACCAGCTTTCACGAGCGGCTTGATAGCCCAGTTGTATAACTTATTAAAATAGCTTACGTAAGTCTAACTGACTGTGAAAAAAGTTATCGGGGTTTTCTTGGCCCTACTGTAAAACCTCAGTGTTTTCTTTCTGTACTATTTGATGCATACTTTAGCTGTTTAACATCTTACATCGCACCGTCACCAAGCCTCTCGTAAAAGTTAGGGCCGTCAGCTTGATGCCAATGCGCTGTACGGCAGAACTGAAGTTTTGGGGTGTCGTATATGTGACAAGGGGTGTAAGGGCTACACCCTTTTTTTTTTTAGAGTGCCAGATCTAAATTTAGACTAAAACCGTTATCTAATCCAGTCGCCGTATCCCTTCTTTTATTATCAGTTATGTGTCCCGCCGTAAATGACACATGAAATGATGGAGCTTCGCTTTGCAACACGCAGTACACAAGTCATGTTTTAGCGGCAATTAAAAAAGATATATAAAAAGAAACAGTACACACGGTTGAAATGCAAATGACAAGGAGATCCTTAACGTCGTCAAGTCACGGTGAGAATGCTGCGAGGCTCTCAACCTGGCGTAGACGCCATCCGTACCACCAGGGCGAGTACCTGTATCACCAGCACAGTCACCCCTGCCTCTTCCCCGGTAGACTGTAGGAACAGTGCCGAAAAAGTTTATTTTATTTTTTACCCTTGTTTCCGTCAAAAAAAAAAAACTTCTTGTCAAGGTGTTTTTGCGCGAGCTGTGTGCCGAGAGAACTGGTGTCACGTGAAACATTCTCACTTATGCTCGCAACTCTTTATTAGCGGCGAGATGTGTTGGTGGCGCCCTCCTATGTTCCCTCTCGGGACGTCATTATCTTGCGAACAACAAGTTCGATGGTGTTTGTAAATAGCATTGTGGAAGCTTGAAATCATCGCGCTCTGAAACCAGCTGCGTCGGCAGGATTTTTTTCTTTTGGGGAACAAAACTTTCGCACCTGTCCTCTTTTTTTTTTTTTTTGGGGGGGGGGGGTGGCAGTGTTACAAGGTAAACAAATATTCCTGCAATCTACGAGAATGTGTTCGCCAAAATAAACAAAAAAGGTGCATATTATTGCGTCCCAACTCATCCATTCCCGCGACAATTTTAGAACATATCATACGTATAAAATTTTAAAACAAATGTCGGCATAAACACTCTTAAGTTCGCAGCTCTAATCGGTTATGTAGAAAGGCCCCCTACAAATACTGTGACAACTCTCAATTCCCGCAGCCCGGACGCAAACCTCTTATGAACGGTGAACGGCTGGGCCAACTGGTTATCGCTGACGAAGGAACCACCGGCCATTTATTATTTATCAGATTCTGCAACACGGCAACAAAATAAGAACTGAAGATATATCCTCGAATGCTCATCCATATACTTTCAGAACACGAGGAGATATGCAAGAAGGCAAACAAGCCTGTGTATACAATGTTTCGAGTCTTCGAATAAAACACAGTTCAAAGATCCTATCGACGAACTACACTTCCTCCACGAAATTTGAGTTTCCCCAGAGAACAGTTTGCCTGTTCATAATACTCAAAATATGAAGAGAGGGAGAGAGAGATAGATATCACCAAAATGAGTGTAATAGAGGGCAGGCTATATCTCTAAGAAAACATATCATTTCACTTTCGATAACGCGAAATCATAAAAGCGATCTAGACTTATAAAAAGAGAACCAAACGGAGAAATACCAACACCCCAAATACAAAGTCCACAAATGCAGGTCCCTAATTATATTTTATTACCGGGTATAAACACAGATGCACGCCTACCTGCTGCAACAGGATTGATTAGAGCTAAAATTTAATACAGGCTTTACCTGACATCACTAACGTTTTGGGTGAGGTTTTTGATAATTAATGTTGCTATTTATTTATATATTTTTCTTCGATAGGTTTCTCCTTCGTCACCTCAACTTAAAACTACAGTTAAGATAATTGAGATAAATGAATGGGGCTCTGCTTTATAACAGAGTTTAAAAAATGATTTTAGAGTGCTGTCTGCTGTCTCTATGCGGGTCTGTATTTATCTGGTCCTTGAAGAAGGGCGTCCGCCCGATACGTTGTGTATTCCTTCCCGTCCACGTCCTTTTTTTTAGTGTAGCACAATCTTATATCTTTTGTGGTTCCGTGTTCAAACTTTAGTTTTACTTGAAAATATCTATCCTTCATTAAAAAAAAGCGAGTAGGCGTACCTGTGACAGATGGGTCGAGGGTAAATCCTACATCAAGCTGAATTTTCCGACCCCGAGTCGTTTGCGCGGGAAGATACCGATGGAGAAATCCAGAGCCGGCAAAAGAGTGACGCTCGCTACACACTGCGTAGACGGCGTTTCACCCCTCCGCTAAGCCCTCCGCAACGAAGAAGCCGCTTCTGCGCCTGCGCGCCGATGGCCTTGACTGTAGAGGACCGGGTATCGTAGCCGGTTGCGCAGAGTGTTGCGCGACGACAAAAACGATCTACAAAAACTCCCCAACAACAAATGTACGGTTGCGAGTGTGAACTGAGCGGTCTCTGACGCGCCTTTGCCTGGTGCCAAACGGTGAGACAGTGAATTATGGCTCGAGGGTCAGTTCCGTTGACGACTTGCCCCCTCGTCCCAACCTCCACAGATGGTCATGTTCACTGCCGCTCATGGCCTGCTCTTCAGTGACTCGTCTCCATAACACGTGGTTTATTATTACCGAGGCTAGAGTGCCCCGTCCTCGAGGCCAAAACTGCCAGTCCTTTGGTGCGTCAGCTATGCGGCACTCGGCGCGGCTTTCGCAGAAGCAAACTGAACACCCGCGTCCTCAGCACACGCAAAAGCAAATCCAAAACTCCGTTCTTTTTTTTGTTTTTTTTTTGGGGGGGGGGGGGCGGAAAATTTGTAAGGATGCTATTGTCCCATTCTTTCGTGTGCACCGGGGGTCCACCCATGTCAAATTACCCCCGAGAAGGGGGAGAGGGGGGGGGTGGACTTTGTTTGGGGGGGGGGGGGAGCCGCCCCCGTCACCCCCCCTTGGATCCGCACCTGAGCACACGGAGCGCGGAGTCGCAAGTTGCACCTAGGCAGTAAAGTCCGAAAACAGGGTGCGTTTGGCATTCGCCCCGTGAAGATATAGCTATCGAAGGCAAAGCTGGAAGCGCGAGCACGAAAGCTCCGTGCGTTCAGGCTTTGCTCGAGCGCGCGAGCTGTGGAGAAACGCAAAAAGCGCGTCTCACGCTTCTAGCTTTGGCTTCGCTCGCAGACAAAGTGAAACGAAGTATAGTGATGTCCGCACGGCCCCGGGCACACGCCGCACACGACGATATTGAGGGAATATTTCGACGGACAAGTGGATGTTGATGTAAGAGTACGCAAGAATGAAACGCCCCGAAGGGAAGTTAAGAAGTTGTTTTGCTTTCGGTTGTTTTTCCGATTGTCAGCGAACCGACCGTCACACCGCTTGCTGGGGGAAGGGGGGGGGGGCAGTTTGGCTTGGGGATGGCAACTGCCCCTTTGCACCTCCTGCCGGCGCCCATGTCTGAAACCAACGCTGAGAACACCGCCAAAATTGAAATTCTTCCATTCCTCTTATTCCCGTAGAAGAGAAATCCTTTCCTGACGTCATAGTCAGCTCTGGGCCAATCGTGGAAGGTCGATCACAGCGACGCTTTCGATCGCGCACGTCGCCGCGTGCTGCGAGTTGAGTATCTTTCAGCAGCTGGAACAGCTTCAAGAGCGGATGTGACCACTACGACATCTGTCCAAAGAGGAGCGTCAATAATATCGAAAACAAAGAAATAGTGCATATTCTAGCACTATATTCGACATTTGACGCAGTCACATTTAATGTTCACAATTGCTTCAGTGATTTTTTTTTTTTTCATAAACATTAATTTGGTTTGGACATCAAATCTAGTTCGGGCTCGGAGTTCCACTCGCGCGGCCGATCTGTTGACGAGAAGTGAAATGTCTAAACAAAGTTAAAGTCTGGGTTTAGACATGACTTACGTCACATAACTATTCGTGTCTGGTATTACAGAGGTTTATGGAACACGTATTGAGCTCCATTAATATACGAAAGAGCCGTTGCCTGGTTTGTCATGTGCTTGGCTTGCAATGTTCTCTCGCAGAGAAGGTGGTAAAAACATCTTCATTTTATTGTATTGCGGAGAAAGGAGAAATGTTATATAAGGCTGAAAAGCTTTTCAAAAGCATAAAAATATTAATGTCGCCGAGGGAAGGTATGCAAATTTACAGCTGATGGAAACTGTGCAAAACCAAAACTTAATTTAAACCAAAAAAAAATCTTATATAGATTTGCCTCCTTCCGACGTGTACTTGTGAATGAGTGTTTAAGCGCATTGCATTCTACTAAAAAGAAATATATCTATCTATCGGTAAAAAGAATTATCAACTTTTGTTAACTTCTTTTGAATTAAAACTTATGATTAATTTCTGTACTTCATGCACTATTGCATCTCCAAGCAAATATTCTTTTATTCGAAGATAAATAGTGTACTTGTGTATTTTATACGCCTTTCATTGCACCTTGATGCTTGGCTCGGTGGTTACGGAATTCTTTTAGTTTTGGCACAATCTTCACGAACAGTAAACAGCCATCTGGCCTACACAAATGCGGTTTATTCCATTTTATACAGTTCACTCTTTATGAGAATCACAGTCTAGACATGTTAGTTCAGAGCCCAGCACGCGCATGTTCGTCGCTTTGAACGACGAGCAAATAACGCGCCACACGCACGAACGCTGAAAATGGCGCCGACCGGAAGCGCTTTTCTGGAATAATCTATAGATATTTTGCTACATTAATCAATCACCAAGGAGCACATGGATGTTACAAGAGTAGTTACACGTGCTAACGTCTGCAACAAAAACTTTTCTAAAAAAAAAAAACTAAAACAAATGGCACGTTCCTTCAGATAACACGAGCGTGTGTGGCATCTGTACCCGCATTCCGAGCATTCTCCGTGGTCCTTGGGTAATTTGTCAAAGAATGTATTGCATGACCATTCGGCCTTTCTTCGCCAGCGTAACTGCCAGCTTCTGATATAAGGGGATAACGGACTTCTAGCGATTTCACGAAACTAGCGAGCCGTGGCTTGAGCGTACCTAGTTGCAAAAACGATTCTCTCAAAATCCCAGTTGCTTCCGCGCGCCTCGCTGCCTGCCGGTAAAACTAGAGAAAAACTGGGGAGAACGATGTATTGGTTTTGGCAGCGAACAAAATATCACTTTTTTAAAATTAACTAGAATGAATCTGGAGGAACCAAAAACAAATTTAGGGGGGGGGGGGCGCACAGCCCCTCATATTAGCTTTTTAAGGTCAACTGTTTTAAAATAAAATCAATAGTTCAGTTTTTGGTAGTGATGGGCCGAACTTTTGCCGAATCGAAAGTTCGGCGCCGAATCGTGGGATTCGGCTAAGCCGAACATTTCTGAAGATTCGGCAAAGATACATTGTGACCTGACTTAACATTGATATTGAGATTTTTCTGGCGAAAAAGGTTTGTCTTTCTTTTCTTAACTTAAATGCAACATGTAATGCTTATTGACACAGTTATTACTAAATAAGGTGATATTCTACAAGGTAATTGTATCGGTGTCGTTTTTGTGCTTACTGGCAATTTTAGTAACTGCTTGCAGAAGTGGCGTGACAACGAGGTTGGGTAGAAGCGAGAGTTTCGGTTTTGAGGCATCATCGCAAGCCTGCATGTGTGTGTACACTTGTAGTGTAATTTTGTGTGTTTTTGCCTTCTTCGGGGGTTCGAGAATCTTTACGGAACGGCGCGTGCCCCCTCCCGGGGTCGGTGGGCCCCGGGTGGAGGCGCGAACGCGAACGTTGTAACCTTACCCCTGTTTATATAGAGCTTCGCATATAACTTCTTCGTGTACGAAGGTGGTTTGTATTATTTTAGCTGCTCTTGACAGCTTCGTTCGGAAGATGTACTGTTTTATGTACGCGCATTATGCCGTTGATGGCACGTCCCATCCCGTGTTGTCGACCTTTCGGGGTTGTACCGGGAATCGGGTATTGTAAACACGAGAGGTATGTTAAGGACTTGTACGTGCTTTTGGAGGGGTCTATGATTGGAATGTTTACTGAGTTGATGGCGGAGGGTCGTTTTGTTTTGGATAGCGCCAACTGAACTCATTTTTTACTTTGCTTGTCGGGGTATGTGAAGCCGTACCACGGAGACGAGAATGCGTGCTAGAGGGAGAGAGTGAAAGAGAGAGAGAGATGAGGATAGCTATGTTAGAAGCGGGAGAGTTCAGAAGGGGGGTCGACTAAGAGATTTCAGAGGAGTCGCATCGAGAGCGATGCAGGAGGAGTTGAGATAAAAGTCCCATCGAGAGCGATGCGGAAAAATCGAGTGGATAAAGTGCAGAGGTGTCACTTGGAGAGTTAAACGGCAGAGGCCATCGAGTTTTGACCACTAGCGAACTTTAACTATGTTGTAATTTTGTGTATAATACCTGTATATTAAACCAAGTTATTCAACCTTAAAAGTCTACGATCCCGACATCACTAAAACCCAAGAGAAGAGACCCCTGACTGGCAATCGGCGACAACGACGTCAGCACAGACCCGAAGACCACGAGCGACTTCACGTCACGAGATGGGACAAGACGAACTAATAAACGTTACAACACTGTTAAAATGAATGCAATAATACTACGTTCTTGCTTTCTCGGGTAATCACTGTATCGTGTGCGAAAACGATGCAACGGTTGCTGAGCCTTCAGCAGAAGATATAACAATATTATCGTATTTGATATTATTGTAAATATGCATGTTTTTCGATTTGAGTAACTTGGCGTCAGCTTTGCATAAAAATGCGCGTCCCATGCTCGCAACTTCTCGTTTTTAACCTTTAAAATGCGGGTTTCTGGTGTTAGGACATACACGGACGTTTAGGAAGATGAGGAGAGTTAGAAATGTCGGATGTGAGACGTCGAGCATTTGAGTTCTGTTTAATTTTATGCAGATACATGAAAATCGCGAAATAACATTAATTGAAAAAACTCTATTATTTTGTTTTGGTACACACTGCTTCTGAGCCGAAAACAGAATTGTTATAACTGCGAGGAGTGCTTTAAAGTAATTGTTGGCAAATGTTTCAACAACCTCGTTTCATCACTAGAAAGGCCACATGAAAATCACGTTATCCACTGTATATATCCAGAATGCACCGCATCATTTGTCACTTGCGCAGTGGACTGCGTAAATTACTGTTCGATCTTCTATTCTTGAGGCAGAAAATATGGAAGACAACCACACTCGCTCACAAACGCACAGTTACCGTGTTGCCTACACCACACATCGCCGTAACCGCTAGTTGTACTACACTGCACGATGGTAACCGCACGGCGTCCATTTGCAATCCATGGCCCCGTCGCGTTCTCGCGCGTGCGCAGACATTTGCCGAATTTTTGCCGAATCTTTGCCGTACTTTCCTTCAAAAGTTCGGCATTTGCCGAACTTTGCCGAATCTGAAGTTCGGCAGATTCGGTCCATCACTGGTTTTTGGCGACATAGCAAATATTGGATCAACAAAATAGATCTGGGCAACGTTTGGGCCGTACCGTCATACCTCAGCAAAATAAATGAGGGAAGCGAGGCCACTTCCCTCATTCTCAAATTTCCAAGGAGGACAATGACGTCATAGCCCTCGCTTGTACGCGTCCCATTCAACACTTCTGTGGTCTTATTTTGCGAAATCCAAATTTCGGTTCAGGATACCTTTGAAATGATTTTGGGAAATTTATTTGCTGCTCAAGAGATTGCTTCGGAACGCTCTTGTACAACGAGCTCACAAACGCCAGCTTGTCTAGAGACGGGAACGTTCTGGCATCCCCATCTCCCCGTTAAAAAAAAAGGGAAGGCCAGTGCACCAACGACCCTTCTGTGTGTTCCTTCTGTTCTTGGACTGAGCAGTAAATAGAAAACGACTAATAGCGAGTTCGTTTCACGGCACTCGTGTCCACGCGTGCCCACTCGCGGCGTAAAGCGAGTTCGTTTCGGCAGGCACTCCACGAGTGGTTGCACTCTCCGGGTTCGTTTCAGCGGCGGCACCCCACGCGTGCATGCACTCGCTGCACCGAGAAAATCGGGCGTGCGCCAAAATGCAATCCCGTCATGCCTCGCTCCGGCGAGGCCGGCGAGAAGCGGGAGCAGACGACGGGGGTTCGTCTGCTACGATGTGTCGCGGAACCGAAAGGGAAAAAAAGTAGATTTTCTGATAGAAATCGCGTCCCGCGGGCAACGGAATCAAACGCGAGCTTGAATTGTGAGCGTCTGCTATTTCATGAAGGAAGCAATAGACCTATTGCTGTCTTACCCAAGCATCAAGGAGAATGCAGGGATTGGTGTTCCACGCGCCGCACGTGCTGGCCTCAGCAGTAGTAACTTTTCCAAAGCAAAAACCTAAAACAAATGGCATCTTGCACGCGCGTTCGTCAATGCTTTCTTTTGGTTATTTACTTCGAATCATTTATACAGGAAAGGCGTGCGCGTGTGGCGCGTGGAACACAAATCCCTGCATTCTCCTTGATGCTTGGGTAAGACAGCAAATGGTCTATTGACATCCCGTGCTTTATTTGCAGGTTTTAAGTCGCTCTGCTGCCGTACAGACGCTGAAATATACCAGTGCGTCAAGAAATGCTCAGAACAAACGCATCAGCGGCTTCCGATATGTTTATCACCATCCGTGTGCGGGTGAAAAATTGAACATTTGTTGACAAACCTCTTCCAGCAGAATCCTCTGACTGCCCCATAAGCATCAGAGAAAGCTAAACATAGTGACTCTACCCGAGGCTTCGGCAACATCATCATGTTTACCATTTACCTACGTCAGCCAACTTGCACCGTCGTATTTTGTTCGAGAAAGCTCTCGTTCTCGACGTCCTCACCAAGGCTAATATCAGATCCACCTCTGATGACGATCAAAATCGAAAGTCCCACGAAAAGGTTTGCTGGATATTCCAACAGACTAGTTTTAAGCCGCACCCTTTCAGTGGTTCACGCATAATACCATGCTCAAACGGATCAAGCTTCTGCTCGGACAGCTTCATCAGTTTTCTTCGGTGTAAACGGTTATAAGAATTGAAAGATCGCAACAGCTGCTTTGTAGACAGCTGGGTGCGGAAATTTACGCCGTCTGTAACTATCTCTACGGCAGCGGAGTTCCTTGAAGTCATCGCAACTATAAACTACAGGTTGCAGCGTTCAACGTTTGTAGATAAACGTTGGTAGTGAATGCACTCTCGCATCCCCACCCATCACTCCGAACAGAAAGGCGCTAGTTTCGGTTTGAGGTCGGTACCTTTTCTACAACATAGATGGCGGCAGCATCAGTCTTCTGCACTCGGTACATTCGGCGAGTTCGTTTGAGTCCAGTTCTCCGTGCAACACTCTGCGAGTGCGATGCATTCTGGGAGAGAACTCGAACGGTGCCAGTGCGTGTGTTTGTCCGTCCCTTCTCGTTTTTTCTTCCGCAAGTTTAATTCGCTATAACACTTTTCAAATTTCCAGGGGCCAGCATGGGGCACTCTGACAGCCAGGGACTGCAGCCTCCTTAATCCTTAATAATCCAGCCCTGCCATTTCCAGGCCAATGCAACATTAACAATTTTTCTGTGCGATGCATACTTTTGCAGAAGCGATTTGGCCAGCGTTTTGTTAAACACTGTGTATATTGCAGCACTCCCAGCTGGCCAAGTAGGCAGCGCGCCCATGGCCTAGCGGTTATCGTGCTTGCCTCCCACGCGAAAAGCCAATGCGGAATGCCTGGCCGCGGCTACACCTTTTTGTTGCTTCTGTAATGTCGCGTTCCGGTAAATTCGAGAACCCTGTTGCTTATTCGAGGTTGGAATGTTCTATGCGCCGAACCTTCTACGCCGATTGTTCCAGGAGCCCACGCGACTACATAAGGGGCTCCGCGTGGCGAGCCGCAGGCAGTCTCGCCCCAGCGTTCGATCTTCTTTACTATACTGTAAACGACTAAATTTTCGCGGAAACCTAATTTTCGCGAATTTCGCGAATCACCTACATTTCGCAAAAAATACGTCCCGCGAACAATTCGGGCAATATGTGAACGCTACGGAAGCTACACTCGATTCGCGAAAATTAGAACCCGTGAATAATTTCAAATTTTCCGCTTTGGCCCGATTTGCGAAAATTTGAGCCCGCGAAAATTAAGTCATTTACAGTATATTTTCTGTTTCAGCACTTCCTCTCAAACACATTAAGAAAACATTCGGCACATAGTCCAAGCACCTACCTTGGAGCAGTCTTCACCACACATGCAGTTTCCAGGTGGTGACAGTTTAGATGAATAGTTAGTCTTTTAGCACAGACACCACCATGTGCAGAGTAAAAACACACATGCAAGTGAACAAGTTTATTATAAAATCATTTATCCATAAATACTGACTAGTACTTTATACATGCCTTATGCCTTTCATCGCATGGGTTCATGAAGTGGACTTAATGTACAGATCATATTTCACACTATACAAACAAACCATTCTCCTGCAGGTGTAAAATATTATGCATCTCTCTGGCCAGACACAGAACACAACAGCCTGCACCAAACACGCCCTCGAAAGACTGGAAAGGATCTCGGCTGCCCGGAAAAGACCAGGACCGGCCCACTTGTCAAGGTACTGTGTTTTCATGTAGTCTCAACTTCCGTGGTTTCAATTTGGCTGAATGCTTGGCTACAACTCATCAAAGCACAGACCCTTGGGACTCGGTCAGGAGGGCACGAGAGAGAGGCAGAAACAACTTGCGACAATGTGAAAAGTACAACAGCCACAATGGAGGAACTCCCGCAAATGCAAAATTAAGTAGCATTTCAGGGAAGCTGAGCATTTCTCTTGTTCTTGGACATGGACTTTAGTGCGGCAGCCCAGTCGGCCGCAGGAAGCACTGCCACGGCGGGCCCGACCATCGGCAGAGGCACTGCAATAGCTCCCACCAAGTGCCAGTGCCGCTTTTGGTGTTGTCAGGTAACATCAATTGGTGGCAATGTCGAACAACAACAACCTTATCTACGCCTACCTACACGCAATCTCTACTTGTCAGCTAGGTCATGCTGCCTCTTTTACACACTTACTTCCATGTACACCTATGTACAACATTCACTCTGGTTAGCAGCATGTCACGCACGTGCGTGCGTGCAGGCAGTGCACACACCCAGAGAGTACACAAACAACCATGCATGGTAAGTTGGGCACAGACACTAAGACACCGTGTTATCCCTTTCCGCCGTCTATGTACAGATATGTACAGGCACGTGTGCATAGCCGTCCTAACACACAGGGGGTTAAGAGTCAGTCGTGAGCAGCGGTGGCCAGGGGGCCCTCCAGAGCGGCCGGCGCAGCAGGGGCCCTTACCGGGTGCGACGTCTCCGACCAGCGGCGCCCGTCCCCGCCAGGGTCCAAGGTTGCAGGCCTGCTGGCCGAATCCAGGCTGTGACTGAAGCACAGCGGTGCGTCCGACTTGCTGGCTGCCTTGGGCCGCAGCGTGTTCCGGAAGCCCTCAAAGAAGTTGCGCTTGCCCTTGCCCGGGCTCTGCTGCGTGGGGCACGACTGCTTGCGCTGCTGCGGCTCTTCCACAGCAGGCGCCGCCTCGGGAGTGGCCCCCGCCACCGCTCCTGCTGCTGCTCCGGGGCGCAGCAGCTTCTTGTCCCGCCCCGGGTGCCGCATCGACTTGGACGTCAGGCTCGGCACGCTGTCCGAAATGGCCGCACTCCGCACCGACTTGTGGGCCGCCGCCGGGTGCGACAGCGTCTTGCGCAGCGATGGGTTCCACAGGGAGCCCAGCTCCGGCGCAGAGCTGGACACACCACATGGTCTGGCTCACTCCTGCTCTTTTGCTTCCTTCGGACAAAATCTAGCCAGAGCTGGGAAAGTTACTTCAAAATGTATTCAGTTAGATATTTGTGCTAAAAAAATGCCCAAGGCATGTGCCTAGATGCTTCTTTCAAGAAAGATGCAGTTACTTCAAAGATATATCCTTTTCACTCTACTACACTAGATTTTTGTAAAGACGAGTATCCTTCGAAATGACTCCACTGTAGTGTGCTGGCATGGGTCTGCCATTTAAAGCCGCCATCCTCTACCCTGCCCTTCAACATTTTGCTAGCGATACCAGAAAAGTGCAAGCAGCAAAGAAACTAATACAAGTTAGTACTTGAAATTGTGCCCAAAGTATACTAGTATCCAGAAAAACTAAATTCCCCAAGTGTCTACCCTTCATAAAAAAATAGTACCTATACTAGTTACCACTTCATAGCAACTTCTACCTGGGCAATTTACATCCCAGTCACTAACAATGTGAGTCAAGTTTAATAGCATGAAAAAAGTCTAAATAAGGCTACAATGAGGTACTTAATAATTACAAACCCACAACATAGAAGACACCCTTAAAGGGCAACTCCGCTCAAGTCCTAAGATTTCGGGATAATCAGTGATTTTGCATGAAAAAGCCCTAGTAAAAGACACTACATCATTTGCTTCGCAAAAAATGGGATATATATTTTTAAATCTAATTTTAAACACGAGCTGAAATCAAAACCAAAACTTTGGCTCCATCCGGCAACATTGGCATCGGGCTGCCAAGAACATGGCTATCACGGCGTCCTCTACGTAATGACGGGCGGGATTGGGGCGGGCATGTGCCAGGCACAAGTGTTGTTTACACCGCATACTTCATCACGTTTTGGTGTCTATGCCATTCGATGACGGATGAACAACTGCGGCACAAGTCTGCGCACATAGTGTCTGTAGTGTGGGGTAACTCCGAGAGACAATAATCATAAACTGCGAGACGATGACTGCGGTTGTGACGCGAAAGACGGCGGTAACGGCAGGACCACGGTGGGGCGGCCGGACGCCTCCCAAAGCGCGCTGCGCAGGCGCACCGAGAGGAAATGTTCCTGACGTCGCCCGTTACGCTTGCTCGGAGAAGTAAAAACAAGCAAAAATGATGACGTTTAGCTCAATCTTGGCTACGCCCATGTCCGCTCGAGTCAGCTGGTTTCGGCAACTTGGCGAGTTGCAAAGTTTGCCAGACCGTTTAAGAAATGTTTAGACTGAACTACGTCATAATGTTTGACATCTGGTCTTCCTAGGTGATACTGAAAGGACTGCATTGTTTTCTCAAAAACAAAAATGAAGCGGAGTTGCCCTTTAAATATCTGGGTATGCAAATAGCCAAATTTCGGAAGAGATTCATTAAAAGAGACGCACCTCGGACTTACAGTATCAGCGAGCTATTTGAGTCACAAATAAAACAATATTGCATTAAGCCTGACCTCTTATGAGCCAAGAATCAAAGTTTTCCAGAAGACTAAATGAAACAAGTAAAACAATTAGGGGTGTGCGAATATTGAATAGTAGTCGTCAAATCAAATACCGAATCGAATTAAGAAAAAAAAAGCTGAATATTGAATCGAATACTGAATACTAGTAATTTTATTTGTAGGAATATTTCAAAGTGCGCTGTGAATGAGAATATTCTATGTGCAGAGTATGCACTTGATGCGGAACAAGAACTCAAATGTGTAAAAGTTCTGGTAAAAACAAAAACAAAAAAAAAGCAGCTGCTGGACGTGCGGCACTGAAGTGGATTTTGAGATCTCATTTTTATGGCACAAACAGTCTACCTACCCAAGCATCATGGAAAACCCAAAGCTGCAGCCATGCGTGACTGTTTTCCTTGTTAAAAGCACGACCTAACACCGCGACATCCTGTTTTTATAATTTATAGCTGAGAAAACCACAATTTTTAGGGTAAAAAAAGACATGGGTGATTTTATCTTATAAAAATAAAGCGATAAGGGGTCAAATTTCATTAAACTAACTTAAATAATATTTAATCTGAAGTAAAAACAACATGTTGTAATGTGGCGCAAGTCACCGTCCCACAGCAGCTATGCATCCATTCCTCCGTCCATCTATCCTGTTTTAGAGAGCCTAGATTTAAAAGATGAAGCAAGCGTAACTGAAACCATCTATCCTGTGCAGATTTGTTGCAAGTGTGCATGCGTTGTGTCGTTGCGTGGAAAGAAGGTAAGCGAATATAAGAGTGACGACGTCTGCACGCGATTGACGCTTTCGTCCTTTTGTCACCTTCTTGTATTTCGTATTACAAACAACGCAGCTATCGAACAGTCAGAAACACTCTCAAATCTAGGCACACTATTCCTTCTCCATTCCGTTTTGTTCTGAATCGCGGCTTGTGGTTCAGAAACGACGATAGCTTGGCTGGTTTCATTGGTGTGGTTAACGCGGCATTCTTTTAGCCATCGTGCAGTCGCCGATTCCGGCAGGATGTTTTGATTACGATTCAAGATTGTGTGACAATCGTGATTAAATCTGCGTGGCGTAAAGTTTATGGCGTTCATTACTTTTTTCTAGTCTGTGCACTAGACTAGATCTTTGTGAAATGGTAGGATCAAGAGGTGTTTCTCGCATGGTCTGTCCAACATCACTGCACTAACATTGGGAGATAAAACAGCTCTTTTGTCAGCTCCGCCGTCGACTGCGTGTCTTTCGCCGATTATATCAAATATTCGAGTGACCGAATTCTAGGAATTCGATTTACGAATTGAATAATTCAGGAACTTACTATTCGATTCGCATTCATATACTCGGGTATTTGCACACCCCTAAAATAATCAATAAAAAATAATGGCAAAGCAAGCACCACTTGTTATAATTACTGGAGTAGACCAGCACCTTAGCAGGAGATGCATGCATTGGAGTGCTGAACGGTTATGACCAGCAGTATCAGTCTGACCAGTCTCAACGGCCTCGACACTCCTGGTTCAATATCAACAAAATGGCCTCCTTTTAGGTTTTATTTCAAGAGATGTAAGCATGAAAGCTAGGATGCACAGAATGTGTGCCATTTACCTTTTCAGAAACCTCAAAGTAGAAAAATTGATATAAAAACCCAGGGGTACCTTTTCAAGAAGACTGGAATTACCCACGAATGATAGCTTCTTTATAAGGAAAAGCAAATAAGTGCTCAGACTTGTCAAACGAATTTCCCTGCTGTGCAGTAGCAAGCTAAGGGCTTGGAGCTAGCTCAAGTGAGATAAAATAAAACTGTCCAATTAAGAAACACAAACCAAATTTCATTTATGAGTAGAAAGATTGATGGTTGATACTGCAATGGGAAAGTGTGGTCGGAAATTGTTCATACAGACGTATGCACAAGATGATATGTTCCAGAGATATGTGGTCTGCCTCAAGTTGTGTGAGCTTTGCCATAGTTGATTCCTAAACATTTGATGTGCCTCAAAAGAAGGGGCTCCATTTGGAGATGAAACGAAAAGGTTGCCAACTATATAATTGCATGATAAAAACAACAACAAAAAACACCGCAAGAGCCCTAAAATATTAACATGTACTAAAATCTGCAGGAAAACAAAGCCTACACTGATGGGTAGCCAACACTAAGTTAAGGTATAGTGGAGCCTGCTACAAAAATACAAATATTATAGCCCTCAAAAAGAAGCACAATCAAAAAGCACAAAAGGACAGGAGAACACTGATGCAACAAAAGCAGAAAGAGCAAAGCAGCAGCAAAAAGAGCAGCATAAAAGGCCACAGGCATAAAAATGACCATGAGGGCACCACAAATCACACAGCTCCGCAACTAAGTTTAAAGCTCAGCTTAAAAAAACGCAAGAGTTGGATGGTGACCACAGCCTTACTTACAGCAGGGGTTGGTTATACAGGAATTTTGGAGGGAGGTCAAATTTTGGAAGTTTTGCTCAGGGAAGGTAGCCTGGGAGGTATAAACAACAAAGCAAGGGTTACACGTCTTGGACCAGCTTTCCATGGAGCAGCAGGGGGCTCCCAAGAGCGCAGTTGGCATGCAACGAGCAATCTCCAGAAAACGACGCATGCCGGGGAAGACGGCCAAATCCCTCTGAGGAGAGGCCCAACCAAATTTTACAATGGCAGATAACTAAAGATGTGACTTTGCAAGCTTTTAATAGCCAGCAAAAAGGGTAGGGATAGCCTTTAGAACAGTGTTGAAAGCAAGCTAGCAAAATCAAAGCTGAAAGGATGCTACAAAATGTGCTTTGGCAGCAAGAATAAGCCAGCGATTATAAATCAAACCATATTTCTCTGCTTTCATAGTTAATAATGCCAATAATGTGGTCTTTTTTCGCTGAAAAGGAGTGGAAATCCACAAAATGAGAGCAAAAAAATGTACTGTAGTCAGATACAACATAAGGCAGTGCGAGGGGAAAAGGGTAAAAACCAGGAAAGCTGAGTGGAGAGGAGCAACCTCCTTTCTACAATGGCGTTTCTCATGTGTACCCTTTTCCCCCTCGCACTGTCTTTCTTAACGTTGTATCTGACTATAGACCGATTACTGCATTAAATGCTTTAGTAAAGGGCAACCCTGACCTATTTTACAATTTAGGATTACGACTGTTTTCAGCTCAGTCAATGCCCCTGAATTACAAAGTAAAATTTTGTTTTCTCAATACTGTGTGTAGGTTTATAAATATGGCGGCTCAAAGTTTGGTTTCGGGCGTCTACGGTAAAACCGAAACTATCTGCTAGAGAGGGATGGCAACACCGATCATCAGCTGTACGGCTGCGACGCTATGTCACCATAGTGCTGCGGTGCGCAGTGCAACGTGCGGAATCAACCGCAGCACCACTGCAATGTGACATCACGGGGGTGCTGCGGTATGCGTCGCCCAGTGTTGCTTAACTAAAAGCTAATCCGCTTGTCACCCGCTGAAGAGCAGCTCGTTGCATTTTTAAAACCGGTTTTAGTGGAGTGTGCGGCTTCACTTTGACCTAATATTTCAGTTGTGACCATGTTTTGTGCCACTAAAGAGCGATACCAATCATTTATTTTGGTTTCATTTTCAACCAAAGTTGACCTTAAAAAAAGAAACAAGTAAAAAAAAACAAAAAAAAACAAACAAGATAGCTTTAAGAGCGGCAGCCAACATTTCGCTAAGAGTCTTCACTTTGGAAAAACTGAGGCTCTTCGCCCAACATTGGCTGCCACAGAGGCTTCCATGAGGTTCCTTCACAAAGCTTAGCAGAGGCTAGTCAAGCATTAGCAGAGGCTAGTCAAGCAGCGTGTGTCAGTTACTTTTGTCTCCACCTCCTTTCTCTGATTCAAGGATCAATAAAGAATTTGAAAAAAAAAAATAGTAGTTCATTTAGAAATATGTTTTTCCATCTTCAAGGAAAGGTTAGGATACCCTATGGAACTACATATTGGTCAGTCCCCTCTATTTAGTACACTTATAACGTATATGAGGTGCACCCAGAAAGCAAGTTCCATTTTAAAATAAACTTATGCCACATTATTTGTGAAATGCTTATTTTAAAGGAATTTCGGATTTTGGATACTCGTAGTGTAAGTCGGACACCCAAGTCTTCAGCAAGCACCTTTGGCATCCATTGTGAAAACAATAATTAGTGCCACCGAAGTGTTTTGTAATCATTTCATGCAGTAATGATTCCTCAACTAAGCTCAGAAGCTGCAAGGCATTGATTACCCAGAATTTTATCATTCACTTGCTCCACCTAACTGTCTGCTCTGCTCTGCACTGTATCACGAGTACTCTGCCGCCTTTCATTACAACTTTGAACTTGTTCTCTGTCCTTTGCACACTGCATTTAGTATATAGTCAAATATAACAGGTAACGAGGTGAAGATAAACTGAGGAAAATAAATGCGTGCCCAAACTTAGAAGAGAACAACAAGAGTCGCAGGCGTCGAATGTCGACATGACAGCAGGGTCAAGCGCTGGCAATAGACTGATTCCGTGCTGGCCCTGTGGAGCCCCTTTTATAGACGCTTTGCAGCAGCTGTGCATGGGCGCCGCCATAAGTGACCTTCAGCTTTTGTTCCCTCTTATTACGTTCGCTTCACGTCATCGTTGCCACAGCAGGACAGGTTATTGCGACTTTAGGTGCTACTGTGTCCTCCTCCCCAGCATAGGCCCCTGTGGAGGCTCATAAACGCCCGCTTCAGTGGCTCGGCATTTCGGCAAAACAGGGGAAGGTCGGCTATGGCGGCCTCGATCTGGCGCGTGTGCAAAGCGTCTATAGCCGCTCTGCTTTCTGGAATATTCCGACTAGAACCATACGGCCCTAGAACATTTTTTCCTGAAACAAATGACGATGTTCTCGAATTTTCTAGAACCAAGAATTTCAGAGGTTAATAAAAAGCTGCATCTGGTCCCAGGATTCGAACCTGGGACCTCTTGTGAGTCAGATGCGGTACTCACTCGGCCACCGCACATGCACGCGGCCACCGCACATGCACGCGGCAATATCAATTTCGCTAAGTTGTCGATGGACCTTTCATGGTTTGGCATTGGTAGCCTTAAAAAAAAAAAGTCATAAAATTGACTTCAGAGTCTGCAGGCCATTCTACTGGCAAAGCACAAACTGCAAAAATAATTAGTCTCACGAAATGGCACCAAGGTGTGACTGATGGATAAGGGAACACAACCGTGCATGCATGACTCGGAAGTAAATATTCTTGTGGAACTTATGCGTAAACCATACTTACTTTCTGCATGTGCCTCGTCCATCATTTTTCGCATCTTATATCTTGCCACATTCAAACTGTACGCTCATGATAGCAATTACTAAGACCAAGCTCTTCTCGACGAGAAGCATGCAGCCCAGCAAGTTATTGGCTATATTTCAAAAAGCTGGGGGTGATTCAATCAAAATCTCCAAGTATCACCATCAAGATATATATGATAAAACAAAATCCCTTTACCCTTTAACAGCACTATTGTAATTTCCCAGAAGCTCTGCATGAGAATGAAATGTGGCAACTTACATGTCCTTGGTGAGCTCTTTTTGATACGCTATAGGGGACTGTATCGCTGTAAAGAAAATGAAGGCGCTGCATGTAGGACACTTCAGTAAAATTTTAAATACACTGCCTGTCACTAGTGGGTCAGGTACAGTAATACCTCGTTAACTCGAAGTCATAAAAACTGTGAAAAAATTCGAGATAACCGAAATTTCGAGATAAGCAAAGTACCGGAATTTGTTTACCTCTGATCGCGCGATGTTCTAAATAAAAATTCTAACAATCGCGGCAACATCAACTTCTCTGATGAGAGCAACTTTGCTCTCAAGCGTCAGTGATTTGCACTGTTTGGGCTCCGCCATCTTCACGGTCAATCGAGTCACGCGCCAACAACATCAGAGAATTCACAACCGATGACCGAATTGAACACTTCACCCTTGCTCGTGTGGCGCCGCAAGACGATCGAAACACCCGTAAAAAAATGACGGACAAGCAACAAAGAGCAGCAACACTCGAAACGAACGAGACACCTCTGAAAAACACGAGACTCACGACGACCGACGACCGGACCGGGAAGGGAAACGGAAGAACCCAGGAGCAAAGAGAAAACGAAAGACAGAGCGGAACAAAACGCTCAAGAGAAAGGGGGCACCGAACGCCAGGCATCCCGGCTTGCGAGCGATTAGCTTGTCCAAATGGAAATCGTAAAACAAAACAAACAACAAAAAATGAAAAAAAGAAAACAACGTTTTTGAGTCGCACATTTCTCCGCGTCTCCGTACACCGCACACGCGGTTATTTTTTTAATTGTTTTCTTGCGCTTTCGCGTTTTTTTTTCTCATGCGCGTTTTTCTGTCTTTTTTTTGCGCGCCGCGCACATTTTTTTTTTGCGGCAGTTTTTGTTGTTTATATGTGTTTTTTTTTTGCAATTTTCGCTGACGAGTATTCGAGATATCCGAAGTCCGTCATGAAAACCTTTCGAGATAAGCAAGGACAAAATGCATTGTGCCTATGGGAGCTCATTCCGTGACAAGGAAATTTTACGACTTAACCACTATTTCGAGATAGCCGTGTTCGAGTTAACGAGGTATTACTGTATGTGGCCCAAGACAGCTCTAACATAAGCTGCAGAGGCAATACTTTTTTTGCAATAAAATTCATGGAAAGCCTTCACGACAATCATGCTACCAGCTTTTTCTCCTAACCTGTCACACGAGTCTAGGGAAAAACTTTATACAACCAAAACGTGGCAAACATAGTTGCAATCACAACTCACAAGCACTATTCTAAAAAAAAAAAAAGAAAGATTTATGGTTTTTAAACACATTAAAACAGGAAAGAAGCATCTGCTTTCCCAAAGTCAGTCATTCACTAATACTATTATTCAGTAAATTGGAACAGCTTCCCTTTCACATCAATGAGAACACAGCAAAAGCAAAGTTCATGAACCTGACACGAAACAATGCTCGACACATGACCACATAATAAGCCAGAACAAAAAAATAAAGTTTTTTTTTTTTTGAAAAGTCAAATATATTATATTTATTAAATTTCCATCAGATTTATTTTATTTAAATCAAACTTACACGATTTAAAGCACTTCAGCAAGAAAAGAGTTACTCTTTATCATTGGACGTCTTTTTTAATGGCTGCCTGATATACCGTGAATCTTTCCTGCATGATCATTCTTCGCTTCAAATACAAAATAAATGCCCAAGAGAAGCAAACACTGATAGACAAACAGTAAATAGAAACTAAAAGCGTAGAGATAAAACGTGCAAAAAAGGGAAAGGAAACGAGCAACGTTTCAGGGGGCACACCCTTCGACACACTGGAGTAAATCGAAAATATTTTCAGTATTATTTTGGAGAAAAGTGATTTAAATCGTTATAGTCAAATTGGTCTGATTTAAATCCTGATTTAAATCATCTTGAATGTTATTCTCTACCCTGGCAAGAGCTCGCTCTGAATCTGACCTCAAGCCTTTAACTCTTCACTTGTATGTAGTGCTCGCAGAGGCACAGGCACAAGAGGGTAGCTCAGCAGAATAGTTTGTTTGCACGAGAAAGACATTTTGGAAAGCCACATGCTATTGCCTGTGTTAGAATTGCACACAACTCGTGAGATGTCCTAATTCCCATTTGACAAATAGACACCTTATAAGAGCAACATGAATGTGAAAAGTGCCAGTGGATCACTCACCTCTAAGGAAATCCAACTGGGTTTCTAAGATAGGCACGGATGTTGCAGACCCACTCATTGCGGGCTTCCATGGAGGGGGTCTGAATGACGAGGAAACACCTTCCTGGTGCGGGTCTTTGGAGCAGAGCATGAACTTGAGTGGGTCGCCATCCTCCGTGTGCTCGTTGAGCGACATCTTGTTCACCTAGAAGGCAACAATGAGGCTCATTCACAATCTTTGCCTTGGAGACAGCAAACCAGGTTTTGAAAGCACACTTACTTCACAGAGGAAATATTCAGTCCCAAAATATCACTGTTTACATGCTACTACAGTCGAACCCAGATATATTGAATTTAAAGGGGATCGTTAAAATAGTTCGCTATATCAACAATTTGATATACAAAAATATGTTAAATATTCAGGAAATTTCCGACTCACGGCAGGACATTACGGCGGCATTACGGCACGAGGATGCGACAGGAAATTTCAACTCAAGTTGAAATTTCTGTCGTCTCGCTAATACCAAAGGTCGTGACAAACGGGAGCTTACCCATTAGAGCATCCAAGAGCCGTTAAATACAGTACAGTAGAGCATAGTTGGCGAGACCGCAAACACCAAACACCACTCTTTTTGACAAAATGTGCCCCAGGACAGGGACAGAGCAAGGGAGACAACATGAAGCACTCCCCAAACACCACCATGCTTACACGTGAATCTGGCAGAGACCTCCACACAACACAAGCAACAAAATACAAAAAAAAACAAAAACGTAAGAGTGAGACGCATAAAAAAAAAATATAAAAAGTTAAGCAAAGGAAAAAAAACTCACTAAATTCAGGCAGCAAAAAAAAAAGTAAAAAAACTGGCAAAGCAATAACGGAAAAAGATAAACAAAGTTAAGGCGTTCCAAGTGCGATTGCACAACCGTTGTTGTCGACACACTCGACTTGCCTAAGACGTTTACAGCGAAGCTGTATACCTCTACCAGCCAAGGAAATTTTCGTGTCGTTGGCATTGTAAGCAAAAGACACTCCCGGCGAACAACTGAAGGCAAAACAGCATATCTCCCTTGAAATCAGGCATACAGCATACAAGCTCAGTATCCGTTTCAATAAAGAAAAGCACAAAACCAGCATCAAAACCACATGATGGATGATAAGGCGCGTGTGAACAATAGGAACACCCTCCCACGCGTTCCGGTAAAGATTAGGTTTGCAACTGCTTCGAAAGGGGTTGACGTCATTAGAAGCCCTCGTATGAAGTGCAAACCGCATAACGGATGATAACGGCGCCTCGGCGGCGGCAACTTGCGACGTGGGGAGCGATGTCACTAGCCTTTCATATATAAAAAAAAAAGAAACCGCCTATACCCCATTTCACCTTTACATCTGGACGCAGCCGATGCTACGAGCTATCTTAGCCAATCCCGGTCTGTGGACATGGCCCGTGATACGCTTTCCGCACATAGCTGTGCCCCCTCTCTAAGGTCACGTGAAACTCACACGGCCTCCGATTGGCTCCTATGGCTTGTAACATCCGCTGCGCCTAAACGTAAGATGAAACGGAGTATAGCAACTGATTTCATTGTTGCTGCAGCAACGCGATAAATAGGCCACGCGTAGTTAGGACTCCCGAGGAGCAGCGTGAATACTAGGAGCGGCAAAGCGAAAAGAAACGGCAATACGACCAGTGGCGGCATGCAGCGACCGGCGGCGGCATTTCGTATAGTACAGTAGGCAATCGTTGTAGGTGATACCACAGCTTCGCTGACCAACCACCTTCACAGCGTGAATTGGTTTTTTGCTCATTTTATTTTGGAGCTAAGGAGCCGCGCAGCATCAGCAGTGCTGGGGAAGGGGCATAAGCTACCGTTCCGACAGTGGGCACTCCCTGCTCTCCCTACGTGCGTCCGTGCCCTTCCCCTTGCTTTTGCCATCCTCCACTTTGTTTTTTTACGGTTCATTGTTTTTTTTTGTTTTTTTCCCCCAACTGCTTTTTTGCTGCGCATCTTACTGCGTGTATGCTGGCTTGGCGATCTGCCAGCCCTGCAACGCAAGCGATGTGTTCGCCACCGGCACAATAGACTTCTTCCAAAACCAACGCGCCCCATCGCGGCAAAATACCACGCAGTGCACTCTGGGAACTAGTTGGCCACTAAGTTTCGGTTTCGACTGAGCAGCTTCATCTCATGCTATCACGCCGCGACCGAACGCGCTGCTTGCGTTTTCAATTATCTGACTTTTTACGAATGCAAAATACACTCATTCTCGAGCGATACAAAACAAAGACCGGGGCACTTTCCTTGGTTCCCGAAACACCGGATATTATGCGTGCGTATGCGAACGTAGCAAGACATGGCTTAGTTATCCCACCCCATGAGTGCATCTTTGAGCTCAATGTCAGTAACCCCGTCTATAGTCTGTTGCAACCCTAAGAACAAAGGGCGAGGGTAAGACGGGCCGGGGAGGAAAAATCAGACGGAACGCTAAGGAGAGAAGGAGGTTTCCCCTTCTCTTCTCCAGCGTCCCGTCTGCTTCCTCCTCCCGGGCCCCTCTTACCCTCGCCCTTCGTTCTTAGGTTGCAACGGACTATAGTACCAGTGAACTACAACTGAAATTTTGTCACATTGAGCCCTACACGTATTTTGTTTGCCAAACGTTCGCTTCTTGTTACTTCATTGGGCGAAAAGCAAGCCTCATCCTCACAGGAGTATCAAAGTTGAGCCCAGCGTTGGCGCATGAACTTTTAAGGAAACGCAATATATTCGACCTCACTACTGCACAAAGGTTACTATGATGTCTTCCTCGTGTCATCAGATATCTCACACTCAAATTTTATGCTGATAGAAGATTAAGTTTTTGCAAACGCTGAGATCGGCCAGCTACGATGAAGGCCCTAACAAGCGTCCCCTACTCCTCGCTAAGTCTTTTTGGACGAGCTTTTACTGACACCCAAGATCTGTGCCTGAACGTGCCTTTTTTTCTCAAAGATCTGTGCCTTTTTTTCTCAAAGTTTGCTAGAAGGCACTGACAAGATCAGAAACCCTCCATAAGAAAACAGTTATGAATCTTGGCTATCGATTAAGAAACAACCAATGCAGAAGGCAGACAATCTATAAATTTAAACACTTCTATGCGAGGCATGAGCCACTGTTAGCTCAAATGCAAAGTGCCGTGGAATACGTTTAATTCCTTATAGAAGAATGAGCATATGAGAAGTGCCTTATCTTTTTCCTAAAATACATTCAAGAGTCCCACAATCTCTACCTAAAGGCTCTCAACCAAGTTACCAAAATAAAGTTCAGACTCAAAGGCATAATTAATAAATATTAATGCACAGCTAATCAAATATTCCAAGCAAAACCATCTGTGGCAATAAGCCGAAATGCTGTCATAATATATAATATGACACAATAAAAAGAGACATGCATCAAAACCAACATGCAATGTGCAATGTAAGACTAGGTAGTTCAGTAGTAATAAGACACCCTCCATGACTAAAACTGCCAGCGAGTACTGACCCTCCAGTTGGGCCAAGTGTGTAATGCACTGAGCAGCATTCTTTGTACAGCACTCACCTGCAAGTGGTTCTTGTAGATGTATGCCTGGTTGGAAAAGTGTGTCTTTACGCCCACTGCTTCACTTAGAATGATGATCTGCTCGAAGAGGAACACTTGACGCTCCCGAAACTTGGCACCCGATGATGGCTCGCTCACCAAGAGCAACCCCTGGAGCAATAGCTTGCCCTGGGCAGTGATTTTACCCTGCAGGAACAGCAAAAACAACCTGCATCAAGCTCTCCTCACAGACTTGTGCACTGCAAGTGGAGGCCCCGTGTCCAACAGGAAACTCACGTCAAAGCCTTGCAGCCTCCCAACATTCATCATGTCATTGGCAGCTTTGGGAACCACGTGCATTATGTGCACTGCTTTTCGTAAATCTTCAGCTTCTTTGTGCAGTTGAGCCCGCTCCGTGTACTTGAGAATGTCCTGGAAGCAATAGAAAAAAAGATTTTAGTACTACCTAGATCAGCTACTAGACACAAATTTGCACTTTCAACCAAATTCTTTAGAGGAATTGCAGAAAATGATTTACTCAGCTAAAAATGTTTTTATTTCAGGATAATAATAGAAGTTTTGAGGATGTACACACCTAATCAATGAAAGGCACTTAGTTCAATTTTAGAGTATTTGGAAACCAAATATGATTATGATAGCTACATTACTTAAAGGGCCCATGAAACGAATTTTGGGTTGGGAATAAATCATTTTAGATTGGGATTTTACTAATAGCACATCCTTCAGTGGGCCAAAAGAAAAAAAGGTAGAAAGTCAAAAGCCTGACATCCA
Source organism: Ixodes ricinus (assembly GCA_037355805.1). Classification (NCBI taxonomy): domain Eukaryota; kingdom Metazoa; phylum Arthropoda; class Arachnida; order Ixodida; family Ixodidae; genus Ixodes; species Ixodes ricinus. Next base: position 88,395 of record JAZHYW010041883.1, on the reverse strand, counting down.
GTGCGAAAATTTTAAAACACAGCAGACTATTTCGTACCTCCTCCCATTCGTAAGCTCTCTGCCTTTTCACTGTGATACATCTGCGGTCCCAAAAGCACGTCATCGGGTCCAAACGCACGTCACACGAAACCGAACCTCACTTATTCCCTTCACCCCTAAGCTGACATTGTGGTGGAAGCTACGCGCTTGCTAGACTAATCAGCCGCCTCCCCTTCATCACCTGACCTCATCCTCTGCGCGTGGGTATGCGCGAAGGAGCTGATCACGTGGCAAGTGTGGCTGGCTCAACGAGCACATAGCGTCCACAGCACTGTCAGCTTCGGGGTGAACGGGTTCGGGAAAGCAACTTTTGTCTGAATTTTGAGCGACGGGCTAATCTTCTAGGGGGACAATGGCTCTGTCCGGGTACACAAACCAGATTCCGAGCAAGAGGGGCCTCCCTCTCTTGAACTGTTTGGTGGAACGTGCGATTAATGAGTTGAGGAGGAAAGCTAAACAGCAAAAAGTTGGAAAAGCGTTTCATGACCCCTTTAAATGGAAATTGCTAAATTTTTTTTAAAACTTGAAAAAAGTAAACAGAAAAACAAAATGCTATTTTCATTACATAACCCAATTTGTTCTGTTGTAAAGTGAATTCTTACAACATCAATTTGCTGCAAAGTGAATTTGTTTTAAAGTAAATAAAGTGAAATATTTTCATATGCTGTCGAGACCGGTTATAACAAAGTCGGTTATAACGAAATAGCGGCTACAGCGAAGCAATCACGATTTCCCATTCCCCTTGGCACTTCGTTATAAACGAAGTCGGTTATAACTAAAATTGCCGGTAGAGCGAAGTGATTTCCGATTCCTGTTGACTTCATTATAACCGGTCTCAACAGTGTTATGCTCGATATAGTTTGCTCGTAAGTTTGTTCAATATAGTATAGTTTGAGGTTGCAATAAAATCTACAACCTGACATAAATAACCTACATGGAAGTTTGTGGATGAAAGTATAATATGAAAGAAACAGTGCATGCTGTACTATTTCCTTCTGAATTCTCACGATATGAAGATTGAGAAGGAAATGGTGAAATTCTCAGATACACTGCAACAAATCCATATCTATGATATAAAATTTTGTTCATAAATAATCAAATTATTTACAATATTAGCATGCAGAGAGCTTCCTGCATACATGCTATGTATACTACTGCCTTGACATGATCACCAGCACCCATTTATCCGGGTTTTTTTAGTAGCTGTAAGACACCACTTATATTATAATTTGTGTAAAGCTACAATTTTGACTTGTTTCATTGTAATTAGATAATTTAATGTCGTAACTGTTAGTCTCATCAGACACTAATAAACCTAGTCAAACTTTTGAAAACAATCCATTTTAAAGCATTTACCATAAGACAATGAATAGTGCTGCCAGAACAAATAGTAGTAAGGACCATGACAACGGAACGCTACATGCGATCCTCAAAATTTCACTGCTGTGGTGGTGTGATAAAAGGTGATTAATGGATTAAAGATGTAGTGCATACATATATCACTGTAATCGGACTGAATGTCCCTAAAGCTCGAAAATATGGCAGCTGTTTCAATTCTCCTTGAGAAAGCATGGAGAGGAAAGGACTACGTTATATGAATGGGGAGGTGGCAGAGTGAAGCTTAACATGGTCAAGTCAATTCTTTCACAGAAATAAACTGTGTTGAAAATTTCGGAGGGAAAGGTAAAAATAGTTCATTCACCCATGTCACAATTACAGTAAAACCTCATTGATACATTTTCAGTTGATATATTTTCTCGGCTGTTACATTCATGAACCCCAGTCCCATTGAAATGCTGTCGGGATGGGTCTACTAATTTCCCGTTCATTCCGTTTGTCCTACCGACTGTCACGTTCAAAAACCACCAACCTACGTGACGTGAAAGGCCGCCCAGCCATGCTCACCCTCTTCCTGCCCCACTTCTTTTTCATCTCTTTGCCTCCGCACCACTTTTCATTTGGCTGGGACGGCACAACTTTGGACTGGGCTCAAAAGGGATTCAGGCTTTTACAAAAGCCCGCTCATCTTTCCATCTCTTTCTTTATCGCATGCACCTCTGCTGCACTCGATGGCTTGGTTCCTCTGGTTCAGCTACCGTATTTACTCACATAATGAACACACTTTTTTTTCGAAAAATTTACCCATATTTGGCAGGTGCGTTCATTACACGGGGTAAAATTTTTGCATCTACACACTTTGCGCGAATGTCATTTTAGGTGCCAATACCACACGGCAAGGTACTGTGGCACGTCTCCACTGACAGAGACGCACCCATGGCTGGTCGTGGGCACGCCACAGTAACCACGCTCTATAACTTGCAAACCTTTTTTAGGGCGCTTTTGGTGTGCCGTTTGCCGAAGAAAAAGCGCCCTACGAAACTCACTCGGCACAAAGAGCGACGTGACCGTTCTTAGGCCTAACAACTTTCACGACATCACTGTCCAAAAGCGGATCACAGACGACGGCGTGTTTGTTGACATCAATCCTATATCCGATGGACGAAGCACATCCAGGGCTGGGCAATTCCTTGACCCCAGCTTCGCTAGGCGAGAGTCGACTTATATCCTACCTAATATGGTATAGTTTTCTACAGCCTTGAAATTCTCGTCAGACAATTTTTTGTGCGAGCCTCCATGTCTGATCTATAGCATAACTGTAACAAATACAATGCTGTAAAACAAGCCGGGAAAAAAAAAAAAAAAAAACGGTGTTTGCACTTAGAACGTTTAAACTTTCACAAAATGTGCACTGAGCAGGTCAGTTTTACCTTGTCTAACTTCAAGGCATAGTTCTCTTCCTGCCAAAAAATGAGAGCAACAAAGCAGCAAACTTGCCAAAGTCAACGTTGGGTAACGTTTGCCTACGACTGAATTAGTATTAACTTGTGCCGCCCTCTCCCGATAGGTGCAGCAAGCAGATGAGGCACTCTGTTGTCTGCTTGCTGTGCTTATCGGGCGATAGCGCCACAAGTTAATAGTGTCGCTAACTCGGTCATCTGGAAACGTGTCCGACAATGACTTTGTCAAGTTTGTTGCCCTCATTTCTTATAGGAAGAGAACTACGGTATGCCTTTGAAGTTAGACAAGGTAAAACTAACCTGCTCAATGCACATTTAGTATAAGTTTTAGCCTCCTGTAGGCAGGTACCGATTTTTCCAACGGCATCGGATCAACTAGAGCCAGTCAGTATGGCCCCAAAGGTGTTATCGGCTGTTACGCTTTTCCGGAGCATGCATTTCTTTTACCATCATCCTCTGAACACCTCATCGACCAGGTTCTACTGTATCAATACTTGGAAAGCTACAAAAGAATCACCTTTAGGAGTAACTGGTATTTCATGATGCGCTGAACTGGTTTTATGAGCAAATCAGGCAGCTGTAGTTTGTGGCCAAGCTTTTGACGGATTTCCTGAAATCAGATAAAAATGTGAGGCTAAGTAGTGCAACTAGTTTAATTTCAAAGTCAATGCATAACCAGAAAGGAGAAAATTCCTTCCTTTGATTCATAAAATAGGGGGAAAAAAAGAGGGGGGGGGAGAAGGGGGGTTGATCATGTGGCAAGTATCTACAATACAAGAGAATGTTTTGTAATGTGTCTCTTCGGGAGAAAACACATGTCTAATTGAAATGATAATTTTATGCTATTAAAAGATTAACTAGCAGTAAGGTTTATGAACTACCAGGGTCTTTGAACAAGCACTTTTCTAGGTATGTTTACTACAGGCACTCATAGAATCATAGAAGGAAAGAAGGGAGGCACTACTCACTTCGAAATAGGTCTCAATGTATTCAGAAACAATGTACTCCGATTTAGGCTTGTTCTGACAGTACACCACATACATGTTGAGTCTCCTTTCATAGCGCCGAAAAAGCAGGCCAAGTCGTTCTGGCTCTTCTAAACACTTCTCTAGTTCTGCTTGGAACAGGCTGGAAAAATGTTAAAACAAAATATTAAAAACTTACAATTCAAGCATTAAACAAAATCAATAGTATCTGTCTAAAAATCCACATACTCCCTGTGCCATTCGTAGATAGCTTCTACATTTCCAAATATAATCTTGTCTTTTCCGTTTTTGAGGTCCTCGGGCATGGGCACTTCTCCGGACTGCATCACTGCAATGTACCCCTGCAATGAAACAAGTATGTTCCCTTAGTTCAATACTCAGACTACAAAACACGGAATACCAAGGCCAGGCAATGCATGTACCTCCACAATGTAGCCAAGGTCAATGACATACTGCTGCTCTGTGTCGACAAGTTCCTTCAACACAAAGCTGCAAAGGCAACGTAAACTATAATCAAGCCACTTTCACACAAACTTTTTAACATGTACATAGAAATAATGATAAAATCAAAACCTACCTTCGCTTTTGCAAAAATTTCTCCCGCTCCCTTCCGTCAGGTACAATCGTTTCTAGGCAGCCTTCTTGTGGGTCTTCCTGAGAGGTTGTGGTCTCCGAGTCATCATCCTGAGCGATCAGTATCTGCATTGTAAAGACAGGGCACAAGTAAGTTTAAAACACTCAAACGTCCAGACAAGCATCTCGTGACCCAAAGACATGAGGCAAAATGACAGAGGTAAACTTAATTCTTGGTCTTGTTAGCTCAGGGTGCACACCTGTTTATGGCCAGAGGAGAGCAATTAAGCCCGAAATTAACAAAAACCCATATACACCCAATCATGACTTCTGGATCAACAACACCACTGTGTCTACATTTCCATACTTTAAACAGAAAACAATGCAGGGAGCAAGTTGTCTGCTTCTTGAACAGGAGTTGCAGTGACATCAGAACGGCGTCAAGCTCTTGTTGGCCGACTGAAAACAAATAGTGGGTAGACCTCAAGGCATGTAGCATTAAGGTCTACCCACTATCCTTTCAATCAAAGCCAAATCGGAGCTCAACGTCGTTCTGACGTCACTGCAACTCCTGCGAAAAAGCAGACAACATGCTGTCCGCATTAGACATGTGTTGTTTAAAAAGAATGACAGGATTTCAGGCATCGGATATACTAAGCTGTGCACTGAAGATAGCTACGAAGACAAAATGTGGAAGTTTCAGCTTACAATGTCATCTAAATGAATTACTAGCAATTTCAGAAAATTGGCTATCTGAAAACATTGTCTCAGCCTGCAGAGAACACAATTAATCTCGGTGTTTTGGGGCACATCATAATGCCACAGCCCCAAAAAAGTTTACATCACAGCTAGGGTTACCTTCAAGAAAGTTTCAGCTTTCAATGCTGCACAGTTCACTTAGGCAATATGAGAAAACACAAATAATTTTTCTTCGAAATTCAGTTCTTTGGAGGTACCAACTGTAGTTTCTGTCACTTCCTATGTTCGGGCACTGACACCTCAAAATCATATTTTTTTTTATTATCCGAAACGATTGAAAACGGTGCCGGGACATTACCCTCAAAATTCGAAACTTGGGAATTCAGTATTTGTGAATTAAAAAAACAATTTCCAAATGCCGAATTTGAAGTTCCCGCGCGGTCCCCGCCAGTGCAGTGAGTCAACTTTTGCGGTCTCCTGCGACTCGACTTTTCTCGGACCTCCGCTGACCCGATGCGAGGAGGAGGCGAGCTGGCGGGATAGAAGGGAGCTGGCGCGGGAAAAAAACCGGTTTCTTCGCCGACTCGCCCATCTGCTCGAGCGCCGCCGAGTTTTCTGAGGGAGGACACAATTCTAGGAAGGGACATCTCACCGAACTCCGATTTTGGGTATTTCAAAAAGAGGGGCCGTAGTGCGTTCGCAATTGCGTTAAAAAACATGTTTTACGATTGCCGTTATTAAATGTTATAGAAATGTCGCCTACAATGCTTCTAAATTTTCTGATTTTTGACGTCATCGATCAAAAGAAGGGAGGAGGTAGCGGCGGGAGATTTAAACGCCAAAAAATAAAAAAGCGCGCGCCCGCGCGAAGAAATTTTTTTCGCGATGCGGTTTTTTTTGCGTGTTTATGACTACAACTTGCGTCGTTTTAGAGAATAAAAAAAATACGACCTTTGGGGTGTCAGTGCCCCTTTATACAAGCACTTCTGTGCAGTCTAAAGGTCCGTTCACACTCTTGCAACCGAGTTCGACCGAGAGAGACCAAACCGGTTTTAAGGCTCTTGCCATCTCTTAGGACCAGCTCCGCTGCAGCCGAGCTGGTCCTAAGAGATCGCAAGAGGCTTAAGAACCGGTTTGGTCCTCTCGGTCGAACTCGGTCGCAAGAGTATGAACGGCGCTTAAAGCTTAAAGAGACATTTGGAATGTGACTTTCCAAGAAAATTTATTTTATAATGGAATATTCACATTGTGAGGCGATTCTGACAGAGCGGAGCCAAGGAAAGAAATTGAGCTAATTAATCCTCCCCACTTCTCTTTTGCAGCTTGTCGCAGTAAGTGGAGGAGGTATGCAGTCCCCTGCTCTGCGCCCCATCCAGCTGACTTGCAACGCAACTGAAATAATGGTCTCTTGGAGTACCAGTATGAATGGGCACATTGAGTCTGTGCTCCCTTCACGTCCTACTCCGAGCGCTGTCCACAGTTCCACGCTCCCAAGTGCTAGCAACTCCAAAGCAGGAGCATAGCATACAGGAACCCCAACCACCAACACCCCGAAATAATCTTTGAGTCGCAGCGTCATGCACTTCCTGCCGTAAGTTCCAAGATATACATGAAACCAAATGTTATCAATATCAGCGACAGAAGCCGGAATTATTTCGAAAATAAATACATTAAGGCAGCCCTTGCGTACCAGGTGAGTGTGAAGTAAATGCTTTATACTGCCGCAGTGTATAGAGACTTGCATAGGGCGCAGGGGCACCAGTATATTTCTTGCACATCCTTCCCAAATAAAAAAATAAAAAAATTGGATTGGCACATTGATTGGGGAAACTTAACTTGTCAAGGATATTCAGGAGTTTTGTCTTGCAGCACAAGAGCAAGACCCATTGATGTGCCATCCGCACACAATTGTTCAAGATAGCATGCTAATTCACTCTTAGGTGCGACGCATGAACAAACCTCTTCCGGAACACTACCGTAATATCCCGAGTCATCGCCCACCCCTTCAAATACCCCAACGTTGACTCCGCGATCCGCGAACATTCATACATTCATCCTACTTGAATGACGCGGCCGCAGACCTTACAGTTGGAGGACGTCCGTGACAAAGTAAGACAAGGAAGAGAAAGACACTTCTCTTTTTTTACGCATTTCCTCCGCGGACCGCGAGCGACCTCGAAGTCGTAGTGTATCCGCGCGAAAAGAAAACGATGGAGACAACAGAATGAAGGTTTGTTTTGCTTACAAAAAGATGGTACCAAGGGAAAAAAAAGTCGGAAAGATAACGCAAGCAGCAACCCATTCAAGAATCACAAGGTTAGCGAACGCCCCGTATCCTGGAATGTAACTGCGGAGTGTAAGATCAAAGTCTGTCTCCGCCGAAGTAAGTTCGCCGTGAACCCGCTTCTCCTGACACGTCGCGACGGCGGTTTTGAAATGTTTAAGACAAAGCTAACGGGTAAATAAAGCTTTGCTGTAACAAACATTTGTAGAGCGTCCCATTTCGAGCTGTGTTAGTGGTGCCGTCCACGCCACGCAGAAACGCCGCCTTTACCCGCGTTGATGGCACGCCGTGCACGAACGCACGCATGTATGCACCAAACAAGAAAGTTGCGCAAGAGCTAGCGATTGACAAGGCGCCCGACTTCGCCCGACGCCAAAGTATTTGCCAACGCGATCGCCGGCTTTCCCGCTTTCCCAGCATCGCTCTTCGTCGCTTCTTTGGTTCGCTCGCTCGCTCGTTGCGCCTGATTGGTTTTTCTATTTTCTTGTAAACTTTTTTTTTTTAATTAACGAGGGAAAAACAGCGGTGTAACGTGCTTTCACGGAACAAACGTTCGCGCTGTACGCCGATGTTCATGGCGCGTATGCAAGCAACGGACTTCGCGACAGTAAAATGTTCTTTCATGAGCATTTCTTGTACAAAACAATAAAACTAATTCGAGTTTTGAGTTTAATGTATTTCTACTGCAGCCGCGCTATATACGCAAAAAAGAAAAGAAGAAAAGGTGTTTCTTTTTGATTTTTAAGCTTTTTGTGCTCACCCACCGAGACATGGCCCACCCCACTTTTTTTTATGAATCTCAGGCGGCAGTGGGGTGGGCGGTAACTCGGGATATTACGGTATAGTACACTTTTTCACCATACACTCGAGCGCAGCGGATGTGACGAGCCATTGGAGCCAATCCAAGGCTGTGTGAGTGTCACGTGACCTTGGAGAGGGTGCACAGCGATGTGTGGAAAGCGTATCACGGGTTACATCCAAAGAACGGAATTGGCTAGGATAGCAAGTAGCGTTCGCTGTGTCTGGACGTAAGGTGAAACGGAGTATAACTGGTGTTTCATCTTTCCAATTGAATCATCTTAACCCGCTAGGATAAACATTATTCAACTGAAAAAGGGCAGCGGTTCAGCCGCCCCTTTGTCAATTGACAACTTTTCTGTCAGCACAGACATCTTTTTTGGGGGAAGAGACGTCACGGAACGCAAAGAAGCCACTTGCGCTTTGAGAAAAACTTAGTGCACGAAGAGTGCACTCAAGTGGTAGTCTCTGTACATTTAGCGAATGGAGCACCAAGCTCTTGAGCTCCGGAGCACGGACTTAACGCGCCCAGTGGTAATGCGGTATGGTGACAAAGGTGACACCCCTTTTTTGCCACAGTGCATACAAGTGGCTCAATCCCACGAGCCACGGCTGCTCCAAATTTCTCTCCACGTGAAATGGGCGGTCATACAGTAGTGCATTAAAGCAGCAGCTTCAGCTGTCGGGTGTCAACGGAAAAGAATGGGATGGATGAAAGTAATGAAACATTGCTCAGTGTTGCTTCAGTTGTAGCTGACCCACTTGTAGCAGGCCTGCCAAAAAGCTGATGCTAGCATTATAATGAAAATTTTAGTTTGGATCCCAGCACCATTTCAATATCAAAGTCAAATTTCGGGGTTTTACATGCCTAGTCAATGAAGAGCACCTGCCGTGAGGAGGACTAGGGATTAATTTCGACAACCTGGGGATCTTCTGACGTGCAGCCAAAATCTCGATTACACGGTGCCTTCTTCACAAGAAGCCTTTGTCAGACTGCGAGCACCTCAACACAGATTCGAACCTGCCACCTGGGGATCCATAGGCCGGCGCTTTGCCTCAAAGCCACCCAGACAGCTGTCATTTGGATGTAGTATTTTGGTTATGATCATATCATACCCCACTAAAGTGATACCAGCCATTGGCTTCAAATCAGACTTTGAACAGAATTTATAACAAAAAAAAGAAAACCAAAGACACACCTGTTTCTCTTTGGATGGTAGCTCGAGTACACAGGGTAACGTTTTTTCTTCGGGCTCCTGTAAGAAAACGGGGCAAGAAAAATAAAGTTAAGCCACATCTCCTTTCTGAAAATCAGCTTAAGCCTGCAAACACAGGACCCTAGTTCTTGCCGGACAAATGCTTACTGCAGGGTCGATCGTAAAGTCGGGAGTCTGCTGGGGCTTGAACAGGTGGTCTTGGATCTCCATGGGAGGGGGCAACTCACAAACCTCCTCCTCTTCCACAGTCCCGCCAGGGTCAACATCAATCGAAGAGGACTTTGAGCCCACACAGCATTTCTGTTGCGTTGAGTGCTGCATCAAGCATGTAGAAACATACACACTTTCAGTTACATTACAAATGCAAGCAACTCCACAACAGAGTCCTTCAATACGCTACTGGTCATAAAACTTTGGCCGAAGTTAGGTACAAGGCCAACAGCTGACGCCAGGTGTGCCACATCCTCAAGGGGGCATGATCATTTAGCAACTCCACTCTAGTGAGCTACTTCAAATTAGTGATTACAAGTAGTTTAAAAAAAAAAAAAAAACCTTTCATACACTGACATTTTGTTGTGCCTCTATATGATTGCAGTACGAATACCGCTCATTCTTTTAATGTGTTAGCATTATGCGCTTGTACATGCGCTGACCTTGCACTGGTTTGGAGCACACGTATATAAAGTTTGCAATGTCGCCACAAGACGATGCCACAGCCCCACTGGCTGCAGAAACTGGCTTGGAAACACATTCCGCAAGTGCCGACAGATGGCAGCGGGGTGCATATTTCAAGAGGATTGACGATAGGACGCGTAGCAACGGAGGCCGCACAGGATTGGCTGGTTGTAGGAAGTGATGCCCTGACGTAACGGCTAGCAACCAAAGATCGCTGGCGACGTCCCCCTTTATCTTGGAGCCGTGCAGTGGGGGACGGTGAGTGTATCCCTGGGCCGCGTGTTAACCTTCCCTGGCCACCCGTACATGCCGCCTCGCAGCGCCCCACTGGTGGCCCTAGTACGTCCTTGCCCCGCTGTCCCCCAATGCACCTCGGTAGCTAGGTGTTAGGTCACATCGTCACTTTCTATAGCCAGCCAATCCTGTGCAGTTGCCATCCTTCATGCAAACGCTAAGTGACCTGATCTGCTTGCACCAGGGAGAAGAGGGGTTTCGGGAATGTTCACCTTGTGGAAAAGCGCTCAGAGGCTGCATTCACCATGGTTTGTTATATGTAACCGCTGCACGACATGGCAACACATTTCTTCGAAATCAGAGTGGCGGCAGCAGAGATTTCGGTTCAGTTATTGATCTCCAACAATAGCACTTAAAAAAGCTTTTATAATTTGTCTTAAAAGAAATTCATGCTTTCGCAAGCGAAGAAGAGCCAGGAAATTGAGTGCACAGGCTCACAGTGCCTCTACTTGATGGTGCAACTCGTAGCACTGAATTCTGAAGCGGTGTTGAAAAGTCATTTGGAGACAAGAAAACGGAATACAAATTAATACTATATTGGTGTGGTACAAAAAAAGTAGGTTTGATCAGTTGTACAGAGCTGAAAACGCTTGCATATAATGAGAAACATTTCAGTGCGATGACACGTCACCGCAATATAAAGGTGGGTTTGAAATTCCAATAACAGTTTCTGGTTGCCAGACTCCCAGCAGCCCTGGTTAGATTGATGGCTGGCTCTCTGCCTCCTTGTCGACGCTAGCTCTGCGAATTGTCTTGTATTAAATTCTCCCATAGTGTTGCAGAGAAGTTTCGTGAACAGTAGGGTATTGCAGAGCTCTGCCCATGCATAGCATTTGCACACTTATACAAACAACAGTGAACTCTTAACAGAAAATGGAACAAATTCAAAACTGCAAGGAATGTGGCACATGCCACCTTCTTTGAGAAGGAAGTTATTCCTAGGAAGCACGCAAATGCCAAGTTGCAATTGAAATTTGGGGAAAGCTAGGTAGTTAGCTTCCTTTCCATTTGTCATCAGCACAGATTGCCTAAACATAGTAGCATTCCAAGAAATGCTGCATCACTTTCTGAGCAGTTTTCAAAAGGTTGCCCTGCCATCACATATGGCAAAACTGTCCACTCAATAATTAAAAAAAAAAAAAAAAAAGAAAACCTTTGTTTGGAATTTATAGGCTAGCGCTTTGTCTCCGAGTCACCGAGGTGGCTTACGACAAGATGTAACATTCAACTACAACTAGAGGCGACCAAAGCGCAATATTTACCTCAATGGTATCACTTGGCTTTGATGGAGGCCCTGGAGATGATGACTTGTTACCCATCTCTTCTTTGGAGCTCAGCAACTGCAACAATCAAACATACCAAGCTACTCAGCCTTCTGATCTTCCTTTTATGCAGTGATTCGGCTTGTCTGAGTCATTCAGGAGCGTTTTGACACAGCCAGGCGTGGAAGCGAGCTTCAGCCTTTAGTAGCAGGTCTAGGAGCAGCAAAGGTGCCCCTTTGGAGCAGCTTTGGAGCAGCAAGTTCTGCTTTGGAGCAGCTCAGGAGCCGCAAAAGTAGAGTTTTGTAGCAGTATACGTAAATCTTGGAGCTGGTTACCCAGGTCACAAATGGCATTAAAAATACAGACATGTGTTTCTAAAGACCAAAAGAGCATAACGAAAAAGCATTGTCAAGTGACATTCCAGAAACATTTCCAAACAAACCTTTTCCTTAAAACTAATCCAGCCTATTCGCGACTCCAGCGAAATCGACGCCGCGTAGCGGCAACGCCGAGAAGCTCAGAGAGGAGGTCGTTTCGACTCTGCCGTCTGCTATCGCTGCTTGGTTCTCGTATAGGCAGCATGGGAACAAACATCGTTTGCGATAATTATTTTTATGCTTTCGCCGTGTCATTTCTACGCTCTGACTAGAAGAAGGTTTCTACCGTCGCAAAATCGCTTTGCTTTCATATGTAACTGATTTACGCTGCAGTGCAAGCCATTTATGGTGGTCCGCGTGTTAACGACGAAAACGACCTCCTTTCGTCGCCATTTTGCCTGACCAGCGCGCTCTATAGTTCGCTGGAGTCGCGATAGCATGAAGAGTAAACAGAACAATTGAAATTTATCAGAATGGCAGCTATTGAGAACTGCTCTGGTAGCAGGTTGGTTCCTATGACATATTTCCAATGGAAGGCATAGCCAACAAAAAAAGCACAGCTTAAGCCTCAGGAGAGCTCAACATTGTCTCTTTAGTAACCCAAAATAGAAGTTTCATACTTCTACTAAAAAGCAAAACCATTTCAAAATACAACAGCATGGTTTGAAATAAAGCCCAAGACTTACTGACTACACTTTTCATTAGGAGAAATTACAAACATTCCAAGTCGCTGTTTAGAAAACCTAAATGAATTCCAAGACTCAAGTCAACAAAGTACATGTACTTTATCTGATAAATAGCACACATGCAAAAAATTGAAAACTTCAAGATATTACCACTGCTTAAAGGGCAACTCCGGTCGAAAATGAAACCAAAATAAATGACTGGTATCACTTTAGTGGTACGAAATATGTTTACAGCCGGAATATTACGTCAAAGTGAAGCTGCATACTCCAGTAAAGCTGATTTAAAAGATGCGACCAGCTGCTCTTTAGCAGGTGGCAAGCGGGCTAGCCTTTAGTCAAGCAACACTGGGCGATGCATACCGCCGCGACACTGACGTCACGTCGCAGCCGTACAGCTGATATCAGTGTTACCATCCCTCTCTAGCAGATAGTTTCACTTTTGCCATAGACGCCTGAAACCAAACTTTGAGCCGTGACATTCATAAAACTACACATAATATCGAGAAAAAAATTATACCCTGTAATTCAGACACTGACTGAGCTCAAACCAGTCATTATCTGAATTTCGAAAATATTGACCCAAGTTGCCCTTTAAGCCTTGATTAGAATAAAAAAGTATGCTTATGGGTTTCATAGAAAAAAATCTGACTGACAAAACTAGCAAGTAAAACCGAATGGAAGGTCTTCCTCACAACAGTTATAACCACTAAAATAAAATTCAGTTTTTTTTCATAACTTGAAAAGCAGAGTAAATTGCTTGGATGCATTATAGCACAGCAGTTTAGAATTTGTGTCTCACAGCAGGACAGCCCCACCCTTTACCTTGTCCTCTTATTGGCTTGCTGTTTTGGTGACCAGCGCGTATTTGCCTCATACGACATTTATGAAAAAGAAAGTTTACAGATGAGACAACTAATTTTCACTTTTATTGTTACATTTATGACAAAAAAGGAGGAATGTGGAAGCGGTCCCAGCAAAAATAAACACCCTAAACATGCAAAAAAAAATTAAACCCCATTTTTTTTTTTTTAAGTTTATAGAGTAGATGTTGCTTTTCTGAGAGATTAGATGATCAATAAATACATGCCAACACGCTCTTAAGTGCATTTGTGCGCTCAATGTAATATGTGCGGTATTTCGAGTAAATGCGGCCATGGCATACAACAAAACCTTATTAATAACAAATTTGTATTCACAAACTTGAATAATCCTAGGTTTTGTGTAGGCTTCGATGGAACTCTATGACAGCTTCATGTAATAAACTTGACTTACAAAGTAATTCGGTTACAGGCATTTTTCTACATGCTTGCCATGCACGTCTAGACTCCAAGCAGCAAAAAGAAGCACTCCAAACGTCGCGGCACGGCCGCTAGATTCATGAATTTCCAGAAACAGCTACAACGATACCACCAACTGCTCGTACTCCACAGGCGAGGCCTACCAAGGCACTCGGCATTTCTTCCCTGCTACTGGATGCCTTGCTACAAAAAAAAACAAAACGCCAGCACATTTTTGTTTTGATGGCATATTGTTCGTTAGGCTTTAGTCAATAAAAATGGCCAGTTCTAGATGGCGAGACGTTCTAGTAAACTCTGCAGCAATGGAAATACATGCGCATTATTTTCTCAAGGGGGGGGGGCAATTTTCTGGTTTTCACTACCTCCATAAAATTTGAGCGATGAAAGTAATTAAATGCCTATACTACCGTGGGTGTCACTTCTCCACAGTGCACCAAAGTGTGGAGAGAAGCATACCCAATGGAACTAGCTAAACTGCCTGAACAGACCATGAATAACGAGAAATATCACAGAATTCCCAAGTATTGTCAGTGTTCGATACAAAGATAAAATCTATAGTTCGTCAATCAAAAGTTTTTAAAATCTGCACGAGCCTACCGTAACAATCTGGTAGTGTAGTGGAGCCTGAGCTATTAATTAGGAAATTGAGAAAGTCAAATTAACTTGTGGCACACTGTAGGCATCCATTCCTTCCATTTTTGGTAAAATGTAGAAGGGTAAGCCCTTTGGCAGAGCTTATATGGCACTGTTGTGTGGAAATACCTTCCCTATATACCAACGGAGTTCTTAATTATACTTTGAACAACTTGAATCATGACAAAGTAAATTGCAGAACTGCATTCCCAATAGCCGCGTGCAGGCTCCAACACCGAATTATTAGTTGTATTAAAAGACTCGGATTTTTACAGGATGCAACAAGGATCCAGAAAAAGAATGGATCAGATTCATCCCAGACACATGACTGAGAGCGATGGGCATTACTTGGCATTACTGCATATGCCAAGAAGCTTTTCTATTGCTTTGAAATTATATATATATCAGTGTGTCGAACCGAAAAAATACGGGTTCGGTTACTGGTTCAGGTTCAGGTAAATTTATTTTGTTCCGGTTCAGTTCCGGTTCAATTAATTCGATCCTCGAACCGGTTCGCGAACCAGTTAGGGGCGCTGAACCGGTTCGCGAACCGTTCGGAAATTATAAATGACAAATTGCAACATCAAAATAAATTACAAATAAAACATCTGAAATCAGCACATACGAAACGGGATACATCGTCGAGACTAGTAGTGCATAACGTTTATAAAAGCCTGTAGCCAATGCAAGCGGCAAACAACGACTGTCTGATGACAGGGCTGTCTGTCACGGGCGCTAACTCCAGCGTCTGCTGAGCGTTGGTTTGAGCGCACGCGCCCGCTTGAGTCCCATGACTACGCTGGGCAGGCGACGGAAGCAACAGAAGCTCGGCAGATCCTTTGTCAAATTCGAGAGTGCGCGCAGCTTCGCTTCTCCGCGAGCGACTAGGGTTTGTATCCCTGTTTTTTCTCCCGCATTTATCGAGTTTCCGGTACGAAAAAATACGGCATGTAAATCTTGACACTTCATAGCTCGATATACTCTGACCGGTGGTTGGGGCAGCGAAGAGCAGATATAATTCATGAATGCTCATTTCAACTGTAAATAAAATTTCTTTCTCTCCCTCAAACATTATCAAACTCCACAGCCTTTTTTTTCTCATTCCGATGGAAGCAAGCTTCAAGAACTCGCGCGTTCTAGAAACATGTTATGAAATGAGCACACAGCAGCATTTAGGATTTACAAGATTGTAGAAAAATGAAATCCCGTGACGCGATTTTTTTTTTGCTCAGCCTTCCAATTCTTTTTTTTCATGCAAGCCGCGACCAGCGCAATACTGGTTCCTATGTCAAGATTCATGGATGCAGCGTTTGTCAAGATTCATGGATGCAGCGCTTATATTCCTAAGACTGAGTGGAGAAGAAAAATATGTAAGCGAGGTGTGTGTCAGTTGACGGCACTTAAAAACAAATGGCATTGATAGCACATTCATTGTCAACAGCGCGTGGCCGAACCGTTTTGACATGAGCCGGTAACCGTTATTTTTTTCCGGTTCAGTTCCGGTTTGGGTTCATCACGATAACAATACAACGGTTCGGGTTCAGTTCCGGAAAAAAATACCGGTTCGGTTCCGGTTTTCAGTTCGGTTCGACACCCTGATATATATGTACTTGTACTACAACTGTAAAAGGACTTGTTCATGAACAATGTCATTAGTATACTAATACAAATTGTGTCAAAGTATTTCTCACCAGCTCTGTTAATAGGTAAAAGCAATAAGGCCAAACAGGTTGGGCTTTGTGGGAGTTTCTGGATGCAAGTGTGGCCACGGCCTACCTTGGAGGTATGTGGGACAGCAGGAGGTGCCAGCTTCTTGGAAGGTGGAGTGGGGGTGCCTTTGGCAGCAGCAGGATCCACCTTATCCAGGCGGCCATGGCTCAGCTTTCGCACGGGATTGGTCAGCCACTTTCTGCGCCACACAGAAACCATAGAGGGCATAAAATATGGTTTGTGAGCCTGGAAAGCTTGCTCAAGTAGTTAACACTGGCACCCCTTGGGAGGACTAATGCTTCCAGACAAGGTACTTAGAAATCGTCAAACCTTAAAGGGGTACTCCGGCAATTTTTTTAGTTACCCTAACTATATTCTTGAAATCACCAGCCTTTACCCTTTCCGATATGCTATTTAGAATTGTGAAATTCTGAATAGTTGTTGCGAAACTGGAAAGCGAAAATGATGTCAAACCCAACATTCAAATATTCCCGAGCTTTTCAGTGCCGTGACGACAGGAGAAGGCAGGCTTGCAGGTCGAGCGGGGAGTCTAAAATGGACTATGCCCAGCATTTGTTTCGTATTGCTGTGCGGGTGCTGGAGCGAGCTTCCAAAGCATTTATTTGACACTATGAAACTGCTTGTAATCAATTGGGAACCAAATATACAGTCCAAAGAGAGAACCCTTGCCTTCCCCTGATGTCACTCCTTCATTCTTGCCAGTAGAGACTTTCACTTTGAAAAACGCAGTGAGGAGCAAAACTGTAAATTCAATAACTTTGCCTCCAAAATTTATTTTGGCCCAATATTTGGGGTAATGTTCAGATATGTTTGTTACTGTAAAATACCAGAGGAATGCCCATCCTACTTTCACCGAAAACTGGGTTCACTTAGACATACGCGCTTCTCCGGTCAAATCTGATGCCTAATATACCGTAGAATACCGTGCATCCGCCCATTCCCAAGTTTTGTAAGATCTGAGAAAATATGCACAGTACATTGATATGTAAAACTGATGACTGGACAAGCGCCCATCCCCCTTTTTTCGCGATTATCTCTAAATTTTGAGTGGGTGCTTGCCCGGAATTTTACGGTACAATAATCTGCAGAATTCCCAAGTTTGGGAAATATTAGTAGTGGGCGCTTAAACCAAGGGAGCGCTTTCGCAATATTTCATGGTAGTGTGTTTAGCAAATTTACAGGCAAATTTTCTGGTTTCCGTCCGGAAACTTTCAGCTGGCACACAACTTGACTGAGCCAACTGATTATCGCAAATGTTATTGGGAGTTTTAATCTCAATTCAGGCACGGTTTTGGAGACAAATGTTCAATTTTTACCAAAAAAAAAAAGATATGTTTTGGGTGCATTCTTGAAATGAAAGACAGCACAAATGGCAAGCTTGGCAGATTTTTTGTTTTTGAGTTACTGACCATTGAAGAAGCCGAGGCAAAAACTAATGCTTTTCCCACTGATCGGGGATTTCATGTTTGACCACTTGCTGTTTCCTCATCTCTCAAAATAAAGCACTAAGATTCTTTTGTGACACTCTCAAAGTAGATTTCACTAGGCTTACTTAAAGACTTCTATTTTGGAATTCATTGAAATATTTAGATTTCAAAGGCTTAAAAAAAATCATATATTTGGAATAATTAAAAGAAAAAAAGAAGGTTGAACATCTTTTGATGATTTTCAGCAAAGTTTGGCAAGTGAGACCCATTTGAGATATTTTAATGACCTTAACATCACCAGAAAGCTAACATCTAGCTCTTCTGAATGAATACAAATTCAATATTATATCTACAAAATGAAATCTGTTACATACATTTGAATGAACAAACCTTTAGAAAATAAAGCTAATTCAAAACCGATTTGCTAAAAATCCCATTTTTTATTTGCTTAATTTTTTTATTAGTAGCAATAATGGTTTATTAAACATGTAAATATAATATATAGTATTTTGTTTATATGAGTGCAATTAAAGCCAGATGTGCATTGCTAGAAGATGGCAAGCTTTGTTTCAGAGTAAAATATCTTTTTACTCATTGAAGTATTAATATTAGGTAATTAAATATACCACGCCACAATGTTGGCCAGAACAGCACCTATGTGAGGACACAGTCACAAGGAACAACTGACAAGATTTGAGTTTTAATTGCGGTCATACAAACAATATACTATATTTTCTGCTTATATTTGCTGATAAACCACAATCACACCTTGCTGCCAATAAAACATGAAGCAAATAAAAAAAATGTGGCTTTTTGAAAAAAAAACTGTCCTGAATTTGTTGATTTTTGAAACATACATTCATTCAAATGTATGTGACATATTTTAGACATATCATATTTAATTGGTATTCAATAAAAAGAGCCAAGTTTTAGCTTTCTGGTGATGTCAAGGTCATTAAAATACCTTAAATAGGTCACATAGAAAAAATTGCCACATGGAAAAAATTGCCAAACTATGCCAAAAATGATCAAAGGTCAATTTTTTCTCATAAAATCCCTTTTAAAAGTAATTACCTTTTTCAATTTATTTAGCATAATATATCTATTCTGAGAGAGTCACAAGAGTGTAGTATTTTGAGAACAAAATAACAAATGGTCAAAAGTGTGATTCCTCGCAGGTTTTCGAAAATTGGGCAATTTTTAAAGAGTGACCTATTTAACATATTTTAACGACTTTGACAACCCCGGAAACCTTAAACTTGGCTCTTTTTATTGAATATAAATTCCATATAACATGTTTAAAATAAATAGATACATTTGAATGAACGGATATTTTGAGTCCAGCAAATTGGGGACCGATTTTCGCAAAGATCAGATTTTCAATTTGCTTCGTGTTTTATTGGTAGCAAGCTATGATTGTGGTTTATCAGCAAATATAAACAAAAATATTGCATTTTGCTTATATGACCACAATTCAAGTTTCAATTCTTGTCAGTTGTTTGTTGCGACTGTGTCCTCAGATAGATGCTATTTTGGCCAACATTGTGGTGTGGTATACAGTTAATTACCCAATATTATTACTTCAATTAACATGTAACCTTAAAAATAAGTGAAAATTTGCGTAATGCAAAGTAAAACACGTTTCAAACTGCAACAAAGCTTGCAGTCTTAAACATGCATCTGACAAGGTTCAAGCTTTTATTGCACTCAAATCAAGAAACTACTATATATTAAGTATTTTCTAATAAACCATTATAATACCTTGTTATTAATAAAAACAATTGAGTAGTACATATAATATTTATATTATATTTATTGAAGAGTTAGATATGACCTTTCTGGTGATGTAAAGGTCATTAAAATATCTTGTCACACGTAAAACTTGCCAAACTTTGCAGAAAATCATTAAAAAAAAACACTGTTCGACCTTTTTAATAATAAATGTTCCAAAATTTAAGATTTCTTAAAAAATTCATTAAGCCTAATGAAACCTAAAGTGTCACAAAAGTTTCTAGTGCTTTATTTTGAAAAATGTGAAAATAGCAGGCAGTCAAATGTGCAATCCCTGACCTGGTGGGAGAAACGTCAGTTTTGCCTCTGACACTTCAAGGGTCAATAACTCGAAAACCAAAAATACGCCAAGGTTGCTGTTAGCACTGTGATTCATTTCATGAATGCCCCCAAAAATATTGTTCTGATCAAAATAAAAAGTTTGACTCAAAAACTGTGCTTCAATTAAGATGAACATGCCATTTCATTCATTGACTGCTGGTGAAAATTGGGACAGAAAAATAATTCTTTCAGAAAAAAACTTTTTGGTTTCTGTAGAGAGAACTAGGAAGAAAAATTTACCACCCTGTCCCACAGATTATGGTTTACTCAATCATAAAAACAAGGTAAAATATTTGTTTGTGCATTGCAAAAATACGAGATTTTGCAATTTCCTATTTTAAAAGCATTCGACTCATGCAAATAAAGTTGACCCTAGACCTTAGTCCTGTTCCTATGGTTTTCATTGGACCCATAGGTAATAAAGAGTAGGAATACAAAGGGTCAACATGGAGGGCAATGAAATTTTCGAGCAGAACTGCATTCTTATCCAAGGTACAACACAAAAGAGGAATATTTGCAGAGTCAACACAATGAATAATAGCATACATAGATATTATGAACCCTTCTTTTAACACCAGTGATGCAGTCAAAAGTTTAAACAGAAATCAATAGCATTCTAACCCTGCCTCAAGCTTCGAAGAGAAATGGAAGCGTACAACTGCGACAAATGCCAGAAAAGAGCAAAACCTAAAGTGGTGATCAAAGCTGGAGGATGTTTGAAAAACAGCAACTCTTCCTTCCCCAAACCCCAAGAGGCGGCTCTTAGGACATGCCGTCAACTGTATATCACTGCCATAGCCTTAACAATTTCTGCACAATAAAGGTGGTTTTAGAATTCTATTTGTATCCTCAAAAGCACCCTGATTTAACTCAACATGTCAATGAACTGAACTGAAGTTGGGTGACTGGTGTCCATTCAAACCTTCTCCCTTTTTGTTCGCCAATACCCCAAACAGAGTCGATAGACCTTTTCCGTGTATTCTCGTCCCCAGCCACCAAATAGGCGTATCCGGTATGGGCGACGAAAAAATAATAAAACGTTTTAACCTGTAACCAGTAAAAAAATAGAGGGGAGCCAAAACGAGAATGTGTGACGGTTACGCTTATATCCTAAATGTCTCCTATTGGCGTGGCGACGGCAAAACAATGTTTTCACCCATACTGGAAGTGACGACAATTCAAGATGGAGGCGCCCTCGTGGAAAAAGTCTATAGTGAAGTGTAAAGCAGTATGCTTTATGAATAATGCTTTACAAAATCATTTAATCATGTTTGTTTGTTTTTAATTTTCAGAGAATTCTTTTTACGGCTATTTTATTCCCAGCACTTCTGACATGTAAAATCGCCTTCCACGAGTCAGCCGAAATCACCAATAATGCAAGTCCAAGCTACCATGGCTAAAATTGATTTTTTTTTAAAGAGCACTAACAATGTTTCGGGTTATTGTTTTGTCCTTGGTGCATGCCTTGTTGAGTTTCTATTCTTGCATAATCCATTCTCCTCTCTAATACCTCTCGCCCTGAGGGTAATTAAATAAACAAGTAAATAAACTTTGATTTCTTGTATGTATTTTGTTTAGGTGTGAATGTCCACATTGTGAAATTGTAGCTGAAACAAGAACAGCTTAAAGGCAACATGAGCATCTTTGTTTTTGCTGTAAATGACCCCCCCCCCCCCCCCAGGGCTAGAAAATAAAAATAAAATAACGATATTGTGTCCGACTCCGTAAAAATCCAGGAAAAAAGTTAACAAAGAAGAAACCTAACAGGCACGTTTATCTTCTCAAGAATGAAGTTTCCTCAATACAATGCAATGTCAACAGAGAATGTACGCTATTTACGAGGTCTGTACATAAAAAATCTGAAAAAAATATCAACAAAAACGCACACTGTTTAGGAGGACTACAAATTTAGAAAACTTTTATATTTAATGGGAAAAAAAAAACAGAAGAGGTGGTGCTTTTCGCCTAAAGGCACGTGCAGTGCGCGCACGAAGATAACAATGGCAAGCCTTCATCGAGCACACAAGCACAAACAAGAAAGTGGCCAGAGCGCGGACACAGTTCGCACAAACAAGTGATCGACTTTTGTTTGTTTGTGTGTGTGTGTGTTGCGCGCGCGCGCGCGCGCGTGTGCGTGCGTGCGTGCGTGCGCGTGTGTGCGTTTTTACTTGTTCGAAACTACCGATGTGGAAAAATGTCCTCGTCTGGCACAATCACTTACGGGCAAAATCAGGTGTTCCCGACCAGTTTGTACCCGTGAAGTTAACAAAGAAAGCGCCGTGTCGGGCAGTGTCCATTGAACGCCACAGAGCGGCTAGATATCCGGCGGTCCCAATGTACGCATCTAACCGCATTCACTTGCAGGCAGCAAGAACAGTGTACGACACAATAAGCCGAAACGCTCGAATGGAGTACGAATTTCGACGAGTGTCTCGTTCCAGCTAACGCTATCGCGCATTTGTGTAGTACACTGTACCACACAGCTGGGGCATATACGGCGCTTTTCCGCAATTTACTGAAATAGCGACGAACATGAAAATCGTCGCCTGCGTTGGTGTTCCACCTGAGGACACTCAACTACACCGGCAGTTAACGAAAAGGAAACCTCCGACGCATCAGGAAGTTCCGCGATCAACACAGGCCCGTACCCACCGAGAGACTTGTCGAATCGCTTCGCGCTCACCAAGTCGAGAGTCGGCGGGAATCGGCCGGTCAATATTCAAATGACGCGATGGAAAAGCGTTTCGCGTCGTCCGCAGATAGTCCGAATTAACGAGCCACTTATGCCGGGCTCATTGCAAGGCCCGTCGGCCAGGCTGGCCCGTGCGGAGGGCCCCAGGAAGCAGCTCCGAAGGACCCGCTTGGCCCGGCGAGGAGACACCAAAGGACCCGTCATCTATCTAGAAACGAGCCAGGAGGAGACGCCGCAGATCGGATGGAGAGCTCCACCGCCCAGCGCTAAAAATAGGAGGCACTCCAAAACAAACCTCCCGATACTCGGGTGGAGACGCAATTGGAAGGGGAGGGGACGCGGTCGGAGTGGTCGAAGCCGACCTCCCGAGACCGCGGGTGACGCACGCAACGCACAACGAGAACACTGCGCGGTCCGGGCCGATATTCCACCGCGGATCGGAGACGAGAAAGGTGACAGAGTGGTCAAGGAGAGAACGATCGGAAAAATCGGTTCTCGCGATTGGCTCAGATCGAATCTCGCGTGCCAGCGGCACCTCGACGAAAAAACGATCCACCAGGCGAAGAGAACACATCCGCCACCATGACCAGCGGCCGACGCGCGTCGGATGAGCACGCCGCGGCAGCCGAAAGGCTTCCCGTGCGTTGCCGGGAGGCTTCCGCAGCACGGAGGCACGTGCGCACGGAAGCCCCGGGCGCGGGTCCGCGGCTCCCGCGCGGGGGGCCCGGCGGAGTCCGACCGGAGTCCGACCGGGGCCCGCGGTGCGGCCGGGAGGCCCGTCGGGGAGCGGCCACTCACCTGCGGGTCTCGGCGCCGCGGGGCTTCGCTCAGGGCGGGCTGCAGCGGGCGTCTCCCGACCGGTCGACCGCCATGACGCACCACCGCCGACCGAGGGTCCGCGCGAGGGCGCTGGCACCGAGCGCATGCGCGCCCCTCCGCGCCGCAGTACTCCTACGCGCGCGTTCAATTATTTACAGCCGCCCCCACGAGCCGGCCGCTGCCATGACGGCTCAGCGTCGGCACACCGTTCCTGCCAATCAATGCGCAACAAATGGCCAGAAGCCGGCCACAGGTCCACCCGGCACCCCGAGAGCGCCGCAGTGGTCGGCCGAGACCAAATCGACGAGCCCGGCGTGACGAAAGCGAGAATATTACCGCAACCCCGCACATGACGCCATCCGCCGGAATTTCGACGCGCTGGCAGAGGGAGCTCAGAAACCAGCAAAATTACCGTTGATAACGGAGCGCTCGGATGCCAACTATCGTGTTCTCCGCAGAAACGAGCTGTTATCTGCCTCGTTCGTGGCTGCTCCACGCCACGCCCGGCGACCGACTCAAGTGCTCCGACGCGATAAATCTGCGGGATGGCGTCGATTCTCGCGCCGCCTCGGCACGCCCGCAGGGACCGATACATCACTGCCGGTTTGTTGTGACAGGGCTCGAAAGGAGCAGCGGGAGACCTGCAGCCCTACAGGTGCCCGCAGGCCCCACTGCGTCTGGCCTGGCGCGCAAACGCCTCGCGCGGAAACGCCTTCCGGTACCGCGACCGGACACCACTCTCCCTTCGCGGACCTCGAAATACGAGACGCCACGGCCCCCCGCTTTCCAGGACCCCCCTTTCGCACAAGTAATCAAGCCGCTGCCAAACAGGCTCGTCAAATTGGAAACGCGACCTTCCAGAAAGAAGAGAAATGCGCCAGCGAGGAACGCGGAGCATTTTCCAGATATCACGCGCGCGTATATTTCACCGTGCTGCCGCGGAACTCACGGAACATCCTCTCCCCATCCCCTCTCTCCAACGACCGCTTCGCATTCCCGTGTCGCTGATTAATTCAGCCGAGAACTTCCAATTTTCCGCGCCCAGCGTCACACGCGGGTTCCGAGACGAAGAAAACAGTGCGCCCTTGTCCGACACGGGCGATAATTATTCGTCCAATAAGCGACGCCTAGCAAAGAAACCCCCGTAGTGAGGCGCACCTCTCTGTTCCTGCGCAGCGAGGGGATCCTCCCTCACGTGAACAACGCGCGACCGCGGAGACGTCAACAGGTGACCGACCGAGGCAATACACGGATCGCTCACAGGGGCAAAGAAGGTTGAGCGCCGGCAGACTCGGCGGCACGCACGAGGCTGATGGAACTTTCCCAAAAGACCAACGAGAAAGAACCCCTCCACAACCGACCGTGTAAACAAACGATTTCGCTGGGGTGAATACACAGAAATGCCGCCCTTACCGCACAATTGCAGCCAAAACGGGTCGTATTTGACGTTTCCTCAACCCAATGTTCGATCGGCTTCTGTCAAGATCCTGTGTGTGTCAAAGAGAAAGAAAGAGTCCATTGTACCACCTATGAACCAGTAGGCGCCAGTGAAGTGTATTCCTGTAAGGTAAACACCAAAGCCGTAAGCGACGGAGGGGTCATGAAAGGCACTCCCGGCACCCTTGGGCATCAGTCGGCAAAGTAAAATAACACCGCTCATTTTGGAGTTTACGTGCTGACCAACGAAGAGAAGCTACCACGTCCCAGCGAAGGGCACCTACAGTAACGTTACAGGGTGTCCCCACAAAAAATGTACATGGTTTATTTTTTACAGCAAAAATAAATGACGCATCACCGAGCACTCACTCTCTGCCCAAATGGAGTCTTACCAGTCCGAACCAGATGCCAAAGTATCAGAAACAGCACATATCCAGGGGGGGGCCCTTTCCCCGAAATCTTCCATTTCCATTTTGCTGGGACCTCCTCTCCCCCTCCACCTCATACAGCATTTTGTATGCTGTATGAGGGGAGAGGAAGCCTCCCCGAAACAAAATCCTGGCTACGTGCCTGATCAGAAACAACCGTTATCTTATTCAAAAGTTTAACCAATTTTCTGACATTTTTACTGGGAAAATACGGCCGATGAACCTCTTATAATACATGCAGCTAAATGGCACCAGTTACCGAAAACGAGCAAAAACGGGCCCTAATTTCGCATTGAAATTTTCAGAAAATCACCTACAAGTTTTGACTGAGATAAAGGTTAGTTCTGAAACTCTGACATCTGGTTTGGACCGCTAGTACTATTAGGCGGAGGATGAGCGTTCGGTGATCCGTAATTCATTTTTGTAGTAAACAAAAAAAAAAAAACGAAACATGTAGATTTTTGGAGGAGACACCCTGTATATGCTCCGCTTACGGAGCAGAGTACCATGTTGGATCCAAGCTTCACTGCGGAAAGCGACCGTCGCTTCTGCAGGAGCCCCGGAGGCGCAGATAGCGTGGCTGTGAGGCGGCGTGCGGAGCAGAGAATATGATATAGTGCGGCCACACGCCGCGCGTGCTCCGTCGACTCGTCATTTGTCGCCTGTTTCTCTCTATGCCCTCGGTACAACGTAGTGCCCGACGAAAACGTTGTCCCTTCACAAGCCGTAACTGCGTGTTGTTGTTTGGTCCGAGGTGCCCGGATGTGCCGGTCGCGTATTACTCCGCGAGCGCCGCAGGCGCAGGCAACGCTGTCGTCCTCCGTGTCGTCTGCTTCATGGACTTGGAAACGCGTTTTTAAACATCGCTCGCGTTATAATGCAACGCGATTATACTGTACCCAGCGGCTACACATAACCTTCAACGATCAAGTAACCTTCCAGTTCGTTCGATTTTAGTGTGGGATGTATATTTCATCGCAAATGCATGGCGAGAACCATGCTCCGCCCGAAATTCGACGCCTGCAATGTCGCTTTCCCGCGTGGAGGTTGGATACAGCTCGGCCCACGTGACCGCTTCTCCGCCAATACGAAGTTGGCGGCGAAAGGAAAGGGAACGCGATACTCCGGTCCTGCAAGCAGAGCCGAAACAGCTACTCTATAAGGGCACCTATCACGTCCGAGCGAAGCGCGAGGATTAATTTGGGTCCTCTTCTGACGTACAACCGAAAGGTTACAACACGGCGTCTTCACCGGTCTCCGTCAAACTGGATACACGTCAGCCAGCATTCGAACTCGCCACATGGGCATTGTGATGATCGACAGATCATAGACTATGACCTATCTGGTATAGACTATGACTCATAGTTTATACCAGAGTTGCGCAAGGTGACTATGAGGTAAATCCAGCTGCACCACGACAACGCATTAGCCCACCCTGCCAACGTGACATTCAACTTCCTTAAAGGCACTACAGTGGAATTGATGAGCCATCCACTCGACAATCGAGACGTCGGATCATGCGACTTCTTTATTCTCGATGGTGAAGAGCAAAGCTGCGCGGACAGCAGTTTCCAACCCCTGAAGATGTCGTCACAGCTTACAAAGAGCACTTAAATACAGCGCATGATACCCAGTGGCGCAGTGCTTCCGCGACTGGTTTCGGAGAATGGGATGTTCTGTGCAATGCCAGGAAGAATACTTCAAAAATATGTAATAGTTGGAAGAAAAATGTCTTCCTTCGGTGACCAGTGTGTCAGCTACATTGCCTGTGACACTCATATAAGGTGACGGAGCAAACAAGAGGGTCGTCATTCGTATACCGTGCGTAATGCGCGTGCGTAATGCGCTGCTCCTGCATTTGATGTTTTTGCGCATGTGAGAACTGCATATGGCGCTTGATGCTTGTTAACGTGTTGCTCTAAAAATAATCTCTAGAGTGCTGCGAAGGTCGCCAGCATCCTACTTTTAGGCTGTTCACCAGCGTCCTAAGGGTTAGGGTGTTAGCCCTGGGACAAGCTGACTTACACCCTAAAGTGATTTTTTTTTACTGTGTTTTTGGATTGACAATTGAGAGGCTAATTGAGCTACAAGTCAGACAAGACTTGAAATCCACTGCCAGGCGTGCGCTTCGAAAGCGACGGCCCTCCGAAAGCGACGGCCCGAGAAGCGACGCGCGCTGCTCAAACACGTTCGTTATCGGCGAGCAGCGAAAATCCCGGCGGCCTCCAGCAGGCGCCCGCCGTCTTATCGGGGGACCGTGCTATTGGGCCCTCAATTATTTTACGACGCGGGCCGCTCTTCCCCAACGACCGGCCATCGACGCTGATCGGCGATTAAGCACCGCTGATGAAGTGTCCCTCCTCGGCGCATCCCGCAACTGGCCAGATTAAAGGCGATACTTCTTCGCAATCTACGCGTCTCGTCCCTCAATCCGTTATTGCCCGACAAAAGCGTCGCGAGGGGCAAACCGCCTTCGGCAAATACCGGCCAAGATTACGGTGCTCGGGACGAGGGGATGCCGACACGCGAGACGCCTTTAATGCACAAATAAAACTGCGGCCGCTAATCGAAACAAACTTGACGGAAAACTCGAGTGCAGACGCGAACTCGTTTTGATGCCCCTTACTCATCGTAAATTACTGAACCCAAATTTCCTGGGTGTAACTCCCGAGAGTGTCCTGTTTTGCTCATCTTCTCGAGGCCGGTTTTGGACGGGCTGACGGAGCGGCCGCGAAGAAACCTGTTCTAGAATAGAAGAACTGGCTCAAAGCTAAGCTGGCTTCACCAATAGGCCGACGCACTGTTTCCAAACACACGAGCTTTGGGCAAAGGCGCAGTCCCGGCACTGCGCGTACCCAGGAACCAGACTCGCGTCGAGCATCTGCGCCCTGCCAACAGCAGAGCCACCGCCGCGACGTACACTCCTCAACGATGCATTGAACGCAGAGGTCCTGAGCCGTGAACACAAATTGAGAGGCAATCCAGCAGACCTTCGATTTTTATGAATGTCAAGTGGAGATAAACTTATTAACGGGACTTTCCTTAGAGCGGATCCGCACAATAAAGCTAAAAAGGAGTGCTGGGGATTAAACATGGTTAAAAGGGGGGGGGGGGCGCACCGATTTTAGGATTAAAAGAATTTGCATCTCGTTATTTTTACGTTGTTTATCGTGACCTGGAGGATACAAAAAAACATCTCCTTCACTAAAAAATGTCACGATTCCGCTGCATAATCGCAAAGCAAAAGTCGAGCTTTTCCCCCACCTGCAGCCACAAGTGGCAGCCGAAGGAACTACGGCGAGAAGCTTACGTGACGTTGCTCGGCTCTAAGCTGCAGCATAACTCCCGCTAATGTCAGCAGAGAGAGGGAGAGGAAGCGCCCCCAAGAGAGCAGACGGGTACCTACACGGCGCCCCGAATTACGTCACTAGGAGTGCGACCAGGTGTGACCCTGAAGGCTGGGAGTGAGTTGAGGGGTGCCAGAAATGCCAATATATATATATATATATATATATATATATATTTTTTTTATACAACAACTAGAACACGCAGGCGAAATCGGTTTTCTGTTCTTTACTTAAATAGTGTCAGAGGGCAACTTCCACAAATGTTTGACCGAAGTCCGGAAATCGTTGCACCCGCCTTTTAAGCACCCTGAGGGCTGGACCAAGGTGAGCAAAGATAAGACGTAATGATAGTAATAGAAACAGGCGTCAGATCCTCCAGTCTCGGTTCGCGGTCTCTTGAGTGCCTCGGGTTGTTGGTTACGTTCTAGTGTGCAAATAGAGGGTTCGAATCGAATACTGAACTAATAATTCGACGCGTCGAATGTGAATACTGATGGACGAAGTTTGGGCTTATTCAAGAACGCTCTCTTTATCGTGACATGTAAACCTAGCAGGGCTCTGTTGGGTTTAAATCACGTCTGCATTGGTGAAGTTTTGATTTACTAGCCATTTCGATAGAAATTAATTCGTTTCGTATTTTCCTCTAACCCAACAGTTTTCGTTCGAGCTACGTCGACGCGCTCGACGCAAACCAAGCACACCGCCATTTTGAATTCAAGTATATTGCGCGACCTGCCGCAAGCTGTGCACTACAAATGAGATTAAAAACGAATATAAGACAGCTAGCTCTTTTGGTCTTTTCCGCTTGTCACGTTTAGAGCATGACAATTAACTTGCACAAACAATAACAACGTTAGTTGAACACGCCTCGTCCGCTAACCCTTCGCTTCGGGCGGTGCCAAGTCAGATGCCGCGGCTGGGAGGCAGAATGGATGGACCGAGACGCACAGGTGCGTCTCAGTCTGCCCACTCTATTCCGCATGTTCTGTGAAAAAATAAACGCGTAGGCAATTTTTGGGTTAAGCCGTGTTTTGTCTGTTTCACTGCATTTCAACCAGAAGTTTGGCAGTCGTACTGAATTCGACATTCGACATTGTGGCCAATATTCGATTCGAATTCGATTCGAGCCAGAATTTCACTACTCGCACACCCCTAGTCCTTAGGTCTGCTGCCGATATCATCGTTCGCGAATATATGACACCCTTCCGAGGGGTAAGTAAGGGTGACTGAACTCGCTGCAGTTATCGTAAAGCTCAACAAACAAGCAACTGACGGGCAGAAACCCGTAGACCTTTTGGAAGTGTAAACTCGATTCAACTCCAAACCGATTTGCTCGTTGGATTGCTTTCCCAAAACGATGTTGAAAACATGAACATGGTTTGTACATCACTCCCTGTAACCAAATGTCTGCTAGAGCACCTTACTTCGACGAATGATTGCTCAGAAAAGCAGCCTGTCGACATGCTGCACAAATTCTTAACAAATTTTTTTTTTTTTGCATTTGAAAATATCTTTAGATAAAATAACGAATAACCGATTTTAAATGCACGCACACATATCGTCATCATATAAAGGAAGAGGTCATTAACGCACCATAAAAATCCAACTTTTTATTTTTTTTTATTTACAGTTTTAGAGATGGAAATGAGACCTACATAATCTCCAGCAGCTGACCAAGGCCCAATCAGGTGGTGCAGTTAGATTTCTGACGCTTGTTTCTAGTCCCGACCGTACCTTCAACGTTTCGCTCTATTACTACGACCGCCGTAATATCGGGTATTTAGAAGCGTCGAAGTACAAAAATTCCCGGTCTGAGAGAAGAAAAGAGAAAAAGAAAAAAGAAATTCTTTCTTTAAAAATGATTCGTCATCTAAAGAATCTAATTATTACCAAATTTGGACTGCAACAAAAACGGAACCAGTGGCAACAAACGGTCCGGCAACAATGGTGTCCCATAGTACTCACGCGACCACTGATTATTGCGACTATATTACAATGGGAGTGAAACAATGGATGAGGAGTAAACAAAGACACCAGCTGACTACGTTACAATTACAGTTGGAGGTCTACGGAGAGAACGATAAAACGAAGGCGAGGACCACCTCGAACACAAAAAACTGAGTCCCGCAATGGACCTTTGTCCAGTTAAGCCTTTGCGTACGTTGCGATTTTCGCGGGGCATCGTCCCGCACCACCAACATTGTCATATGTCTTGCCTGTCACCTGTCTCTTCTAATATATCTTCAAGTTTCCTTCCCAGACTCGGGGTTTAAACATCACGATTGTCAGAACCTGTCTTTGCGCGCATTTCGTCTTTTTGGACAATTCTTTTTTTTTTTGAGCATCCGCACGATGCTCGCCAGTTGTTTCAACCGGGCGGAGGCACGCTGGGCTGTCCTTCATTTGTAATTCGCAGACGATCCCCCCCCCCCCCTTTCCCCCAGACGGCGCTCGTTACTCCAAGGTTTTAGAAAAAGGTCACTTAACACGCGGATTCCATTTAACGTTTGAAGCACATAACACTTCTCGGCTGTATATATATTTTTTTCTCTTCCCTTTTCAGCTACATATATCTTTTTTTAAGCGTTGTTAAAGATATGTTTGATCCTAGTCCACTTGCTACTCGTAGCAGCTACATTTGGCCTCTGTTATGGTTGCAAAAGACCTGTTAAAAAAAAAGAAAAGAGAACGTGTTTGTACTTTGAGCGCAGAAGCAAATGGCAACAAAACGAAATGATACTCCTCTAGTGCCCCAACGTAAAAGCCATCCGTCGTTTTTTTTTTTTTTTTTTTACTTTTCGGG
Organism: Ixodes ricinus; assembly: GCA_037355805.1. NCBI lineage: Eukaryota > Metazoa > Arthropoda > Arachnida > Ixodida > Ixodidae > Ixodes > Ixodes ricinus. Next base: position 56,980 of record JAZHYW010041883.1, on the reverse strand, counting down.
TGTGGGAACAATAACTTAAAAAAAGGTAATTCAAAAATATGTATTTACACATTTACATAAAGCCTATCGAAGTACTGCGGCTATCTCTTATTCGGAAAGATCTGAGAATTTTCGGTGTCCTTTGCAAATTGCTTTCAAAGAGCATCGTGATGCATAATTACGTAAGCTGTCTCCGGAAAAAGCCCAAGAAACAAATACGGAGTCATTTTCTATATTAGATGCAGAAATATTTCGGCGGCAAGCTTTTAAAGACGGTGCGATTGCGAAAGCAGTCAGTAAAATGCAGCTGCGACCAAAATCTACGACTATTCTTACTAAAGTTTCAAATATATAGCTTACTTTTTTTTTTTTTTCATATGCGGCAGGCAACATTACATCTGTTGCGTCTAGCAAAAAAAAAAAACAAAAAAAACACGCAAGCATACAAGATATTTGACTTTCATGCAAATACAATAGCATAGGCTGTTTGAGGTTTGTCCAAATCAGGAACCCACTCGATATATACTTCGAATATTTATGGAAATCGTCGTCGAGACATCCGTTCAGCCCCGCCGAAGCCCACATGCCTCGCAAATGGTACGTGCGCGAGGCGTGCAGTTTCAGCCACTGCAATTCGCCAGGTGAAAGCACCCGATGACGCACTGCTTCATCCCCGTGTGGCAGCAGCGACCTTTCCTTCTTTACCAGGGGACAAGTCAAGACTGCGTTTTCCTGTTTCGACAGACGAGAACGCAAAAAGCGGTACCGCGAATAAAAATCGCGCTGCCGTGGCGCAACTCGGGTGCACGCGTGCCACACATTTCGCTTCGGGAAGAAAAAACACGTGCACGCAGGGCCGAGCCGGGGTTGGACGCGACTCGGTTCAAAATAGCCGGCTCGCATCGCGCGGGGAGCAAGCGTCGAAGCAGAACGCGCGGCCGCCGAGGACGCACACAGACGAGCAGTCGGAAGCAAACTCACGCTTCGCTCGGACGGCCGGCGAACCTCCATCTGCAAGCCACGTAGCGTGGAGCAATGACTGCAGGAGGCAGACGCAGAGCGACCCGTCGCCGCAACCTATGCGCTCAGCTGCGGACGCTCTACTTCGAAGGCGCCGCACAGAGCACACCGCATACAGTGAGCGTCAGGCCGTTCCGCTCTCCGAGATATGGTTCGCTCGCGCCAGGCATTCCTCCCGTCTACATGCAGTCTCGAAAGTGTAACTCCCTGCTGCCACGCCCGAGGCAGCAACAGCTGCGGCCTGGCTGCAGGCGCACACCGAAAAGGCAACCGACACGGCGGCCGACGGGACGCGCCGCGAAAGGGCACGCCTCTCGGGAACTCGCCCGACGGCGCAACTCGGACACAGCGGCACACGAGCCCAACGCGACCCAAGTTTTTTCGGGGGTCTAATCAAGACCGACGTCGGCAAGCGGGGCAGATAATTACGACCGAAATCCTGCGCCAAGAAGTCACGAGGGGCGACGGGGCGCCGACAGCTTGACCTTTGCGGTCAGCGGGGACCATCGGATCCAGGAGGCGCGTAATTTTAGCTGCACCAATTTCGCGTCGCGCACAATAGGCTTTGTCGTGTCAGGCATCCTTCAAGCACCAAGGTCAAGAGGCTGGAACAACAGAGACTCGGCAGGCGACGCGGCGGCAACCGTCGTTTGCCATTTCCCCCGCCGATCCAAAACACACGAGACGCAGCCTCTGCCGCGTGGACAAAAACCACCATCGGATGCTTGTAGCGCCCTTGTTCGCAGGCTGCTTCGTAAACAAGCGACGATCAAATGACTCATCAGTCGGTCCCGGCAGCCTCCGCTAAAACACTCGAGCTGAACAAATCGTTTTCCCGCGGGATACTGGACACGAGCGACGGCCCCGGCGACTCCGCCGATTTCGCGAAGGCCGTCTTCGGAGGGTACGGAAGCGGCGCGGAAGCGGGTAGCTCGTTTTTCTCCGTCCGGATCTTCCGCCGACTTTCCCATCCCACAGCACGGACGGCGGTCTCGATCAGCCTGTCGCTGAGTCCCTCGATCGCAAAGCAGCCCGCTTCGAAGGCGTGCGCCGAAAGCGGCCGCTCTGTTGACTCTACGAGTCCCGTCAAAGCAACCTGTTCCCAAGAGCGGTTCATTTGTGCCGCACTCTAAAAAAACCCGTGCATCTACTTTCCCGCACAACACTCGGAGAGCCGATCCCCGCAACTTGCGGAGGCAGCTCAGCGAATGACGATGCCGAAACACATGTTTATACCAAAAAACGCATTCTGAGTTGTGACATTAAGCAATGCAAAACGTCACGCTTGCATTGCTTAATGTCACAACTCAGACTGCGTTTTTTGGTATAAACATGTGTTTCGGCATCGTCATTCGCTGAGCTGCCTCGCAAGTTGCGGGATCGGCTCTCCGAGTGTTATGCGGGAAAGTAGATGCACGGGCTTTTTAGAGTGCGACTCCCTGCGCCCACTCCGGATGAGGGGGTCGCTCCACTCGCCAGCCAACACCTTTTTTTTTCTTTTTTGCCAATAGCTTTTGTGTACGCGGTTACAATGTACACCTAATAAATAGGTAAAAAGCATGTTCAGAAAAACGAGAACATCGAAACCGATAAGGGGCTCGTTGCATGCCACCACAATCCAATCAAGTGCAGCATAACCTACTCCAAACACGCATACGCACACATAAACAAGCGTACAGACATTGAACGAATTCTAAATTTAAAACAACGCGTATAAACCACATTAAACAAGGACGCAAACCCAAGCGTCCAATACAAAGGAAAAATTGACTGACTGTGAAAAACTAAATACACGCGTACTAAGGATATAAATAAAAATATTTCAGCGAAAACAACAAGAGTAGCATGTCCTCACAAATAAATGTACCACACAAATCGATATAACACACACACACAACACACACACACACACACACACACACACACACACACACACACACACACACACACACACACACACACACACACACACACACACACACACACACACACAACACAACAAAAAAAAACTTTTTTGCGAGAGCCGTGACAACAGGGAGTATGAGAATGGGATGGATGGATGGATGGGGATGGGAGGGGATGGGGGACGCGGAGTTTAGATTGGGCCGGAATGGACTACGGTTTGTGGACGTCGGCCCGATCCCGACCCGATCGATCGATAGGTATTCCCGAGCCAAAGTGCTATTTTCATCATGATGCCAACGCGACTCAGGCCCGATGCCCACCTTGTTAAACACAGAATGTGTTTTACGGCTGATTCCAAACATTTTCTAAAACGAAAGTACGTCATGCTTGACGACGGGAGTGACCGTCATACAAAAATTCAGTTTCGTCACTCGCTAAGATCCTTCCTTAGTTCGCAGTGATTGACGCGTCTGTGTGTTCCATAGGAAAGCGAACACAAAAGCGTGTTTTAAGCACATGACAACCACATTGGGCAGATGATCGTTTTCTGCGCTCCGATAACGAACCAGATAACAATGCGATAGCCTTAACGGAGAGTTTCAGTAGATCGTTCCGATGACTCGATAACGATAGTCGATGCTCCATCGAAGCCTTTACGCATACATCATATCGTTATCGGAACGATCTAAAACTCTCTAATGTGTGCATTGTTTTATTATCGGGTATCATTATCGGAGCGGCAGGAAGGCATCCACTGAAACTCCCTGTTGTCTGATGGAGCGGCCCCTGTACGATACAATGTTACGGCGCGTCACGTGTACCGAGTTTCTGCGTCGTAACTTGCACTCGCTTTTACATTTTCGCAGGTTGAAAGATGTTATGGAGGACTACCGCAGTTGCTAAAATCGATCTTCTAGGTTTGGCGAGGTCCGGTTTTCGGGTCCAAACGCCTCAATCCCGGTCCGATCCGAGCCCAACGCAGCTCGAAATAAATAGGCCTGAACCCGAGCCCGAACAGGGCGCTCATACGATTGGCCCAAGCCAGACCCGACAGTCGGTGGTGTTTGAGTTTTCGGGCTTGCCCGAGCCCGCGCAGATCTCTACCCAAACGCTTAATTGGGGGGACCCAAGCGTAGCGATACTCGCACCGGCGGCTTATCAAAGGAGCGCGGTAGGCTGGAATTTCTCGCTTGCAACACCAATGCAACTAACAAGCCAAAAAAAAAAAAAACGTAAAAACGTTGGGTTGCAATCTACGCTGTGAAGGTGGTTGGACAGCGAAGCTGTGGTATCGCCTGCAACGATTGCCCACTAACACTGCACTATAGAGCATTTTTATGGCAAACGCCACCAGGGGGACTCCAGTCTTTTACGTGCCAGAGAACTTCCGGTTTTTAAGAAAAATTAACAAAGGCCATCTTAACACCGCTGCATGAAATGTAGGTGAAACGTTTAACCACCATTTCTCCATGTGAACGCCAAAAGAACAAAGGAGCGGAAGATCTGTTAAAATGTTCAGAGTATTCTTGTAAACCAACTTGCTTCCTCCAAGATGTAATATTGTGCAGCCCAAAGGCCCTCGTTAGATCTCCAGCGTTGTTGTCCGTGTAGCATTTATGCGTTCTAGCACTGGTGACATAAGCAAGCTTAACAGACTTGCAAAGACAGTGCGACCGGAGGTCGCTTAGGACTCTCTCTACTTCTAAGCGTCGTAACGCAAGTGGCAGCACATGTTTGTAAACAGCAAAAGGGCCTATATCAAGTGATTGACGAAAGAAAAGTAAATGCACTGCACCAATACTTTTCATGTATGAAAGGCTAGTGACGTCACTCCCTACGTCGCAAGCTGCAGTCGCCGCGGCAACTTGCGCAACAGTAATCTTTACCGTGAAACGTATGCGGTGAGCGCCACGTGCTTCGCATTGTTATCGGGAGCGGGTTATTATCAATTATCTGGTTCAGATGCTTATTTTGTGCTTGTTCTTCATTCAAACGAATGCTGTGCTGTATGCTGTATGCGTAATATGCACTTTTCGCTTCAATTGCTGACGATGCGTTTTTTTTTTTTTCGTGAGGACGACGACACGAAAAATTTCAGAAATCCGACTTGTGAGTCGGATTTCACTTAACGAACACTTTTTGTGGCTTGTGTTGCTTGCTAATGGGTAAGGTAAAAGCAAATCCATCCCGTGTTTGATAAATGACTAAATGTTGGACTGTATGAAGTCAGGAAAAGCCTTACTGAAATTTCCTTGTCAAAAAGAGAGACGAAATTACTGCTTGAAACGACGGGGAAGAAGCGTAATGGAGACCGGAACACCAACGAACGACTAGCATGCAAATACTAGACAAAACTTCGACCTCCGCTACACTTACGATCACCTTAAACGCGAGTACCACAGCGCCCGTACTGGTTTGCATTCCTGTCGAGAGGTGCTGATGCATCTGAGCTGTTCTGCTAGAGGGCCTGTATTGCGGAGAGTGCTCAGGTGGTTTATAGTTGCAATACGAGCTGCGAGGAGGTAACGTCTCTGCGTTTCCTCCTCGCCAAGCGAAAACGCAGCGCGTGCGCACTTGGAAGTGTGTCATTAAATTGCCGCAGGAAGTGTCCGCCATTAAATTGCAATGGCCCCTCTCTTCAATCTAGGGTCTCCACGTTCTACTCGTGGTTCAGCGCGAGCTGTGTTCCCGTGGAAGAGGAAGAAAAAGGTGACAGGAGGACAAGGTTTCGAGTCAAATTTAGGGGAGGGGGTTTACGTGGCAAAGCAATGATGGCCATCTGGCACGCCCCAGCGGCGGACTGAGGCTTAATTTGGACCACCTGGGGATCGCTCTGGGGATCGTTTGACGCGCAACCGAAGTCTCGCTTACACGGCGCCTTCTCCGCAATAAGCTCCGTCAGATTGCGGGCACCTCGGCCGGGATTCGAACCCGTCACCTCGCGATCGGGGCGGCGCTTTGCCTCAGAGCTACCTAGGCGGCTGAGGAAAAAGTTTCAAACTCAGCTAAAAGTGTTCAATAATGGGCGGAAGCAAACAACAATTCATATAATTTGCAACCGCGCCGGGGGCGCAAATGACCATTACCCCAGGCATTTCTAGCACGCCTTGAACAGCTGAGTTATGGCGCCGTATAATGCGACGGCGCGAAACTATAGAGAGTTTTACCAAGTCGTTTCCACACGAACGGTTCGTTTCGAACGCATCGGCGACGCCACTGCGCATGCGCGCGCGAGTCGTTCGGGGCGTTGGGAGGCTCTTCTCATTTGTTTCTCCTGTTCCGGCCGCTGGAGTCGCCACCGGTCGGTTTGGCGACTGACTCCGCCGACCCAGCCGACTGTTAGGCTTAGGAGTTAGGACAGCGGGAGGCGATTAGCCATCCTGTTACTCTGCTTCATTTGAGAGGTTGAACCAAATCATTTCGAGGACTGCTCACAATGGTAAGCGATCGTGAATGCTGTAAACTACGCATGCTAGTAAATTTTTGCGATCTGCGGGCAGACTAGCTGGCGTGGCAACCGCGAGCAGACGAAATGATTTGGTTCGACGGCACACAACGTGAACGATCGTTCAAGTTCAAGATGACGGAGACACACCGCATACCTTTACGCTCGTTCAGACACTTTTTACTCTATCTAGCTTCGCAGTTCTTGTCATTCCGACCGGCAAATGTTACGTCGGCCGTCTCTTGTTAACATCAGTGGCACGCCGAAAACCCGAGCCGCCACGGATTTACACGTTGCAGAATGAATCAAATGTTTACTAGAAGATGGCGCTACCGGTCAAACACAATCATCATCATCGTTTGTACGATTGTGCCAGTTTCACGATTCGCTAAAAATGTGAAATTTCAAGTACGGTTTCACGGAACGGACCAGCTGCACCATTCGCGATTTCGGAACCGTGGGCTCGAAAAACGACTCGCTAGAACTCCCTAATATCGCTCGCCTCAAGGGACAGTGCTTCCCGTTGGCGCGCTCCGAGTGACGTGGACGTAAGTATAGAGGGGGTCGTGGACAAAAACCTTGTCCATATTACGAAAATCGCGTCCTTCGGCCCCAGTTGATATTGGTACGTGGTTTGCTTCTGCGCGGCACGAACGCCCAGCTAGACGAGCCAAGACAATCCATTAGAATCCCCGAGAAGTTGCCATATCAACTATTGATCACACCTAGGCCCTTTAGGCTTACGTACGATCAGAATCCAAAGACGACCTAAAAAACGGGGCGAGATCATCGCTCGTACTTTGAGATTTAAGCGAGGTATAGGCAAAGCGAAAGTCTGCTGCATTATTCATTGCAGATGAACGTGCCTAATACAGCGACCATGACGGATTTGTTCAGAAGCCAGCTAGGATCGTTGGAAAGGGTGCCGCCATGTTCGCCGACGCTATTTGTCGAATTCTGCGTTAGGCGGGAGCTGTAACACAAACTAACGTATTGTCCGGACTATACACGTTTAAAAATTATAATATTACTCGCTGCGGACTACATAGAAATTTGTTTTCAATATCTATCATTACGATGAAACGTGACCGATTGTGTGAATGGCAGATTAAAGGGATATTGAATCGAAACTTAAAATATACTTCTCACGTTCAGAAATAATCTAAACATGACCAACTTCGTCTGCTCATGACAATCGTAGGCTTGTATTATCAACGGATGGCTATATTTTGCGTTCGAAAGGATCGATTCCAGCGAGCGCGCGAAGATCAGTCATCGAAGAGCGCGATGCATCCCGGGAGACGTGACGCAGTGGCGTCACAAGGGGGGGGGGGGGGGGACCGCCCCGGGTGCAGCGCTCAGGGGGTGTCGCGGCGGCCGGAGGGGGGAGGGGGGTTCCGGCGCGCCACGCAAGAGCGGGGGGGGGGGTCGCGGCGGGCTACCGCCCCGGGTGCCGCTGGCCCTCGTGACGCCACTGACGTGACGTCAACTAAAACGTTCAGAGTGACGTTACCACACTCGGTTTATTTCTTTTGAATAATGTCTCGGCGTCTTTTCGAGCAAAAAAATTGGCGTCTTCGTGGTGTGGCCAGAACGTGGATGAAATTTAGGCAATAGAATAGGCACTAGAATTTCGTTGCAGCATCTCTTTAAGTTAATTATCATTTCTGTATGATACAAGCTTGTCTGCGCGCTAATAGAGCAGTCATTTTTAAGGTGTGCTGTGTATGGAAATCCTTTACGTGCGGACCGTGCACCGGGTGCAAACTATCTGAGGAAAAACTTTGTTTTTTTTCTGTCGACATTTGCTTTTGCGGTTTATACACCGGGTGTCCGGAGTACAATAGACGTAACGAAACCCAAAACGCGGTTTGGGTTAGGCGCATGTGCAGTGGTGAGCCTCTATTTCCCCTATTCTGCAACTCCCTAAAGGGACGTTCACATAGTTGCGTTCGAGTGCGACTGCAACAACTTGCGCCTTGTTCAGACTGCTTGCGTCGGTCGAGCTGTTGCTATGTCGACCCTTACGACGAGCCAATGAGGAGGCGTTGTGCTGCGCGACGCAGCTGCGTGAACGAGCCTTTTCTTACTCGGGAGCAGGGTGTAAGATAGACAGGTGGGGAAACGGCCCATAAAAGCCTACCGCAGCGCCGTGACCGAATTGTGTACTCGTCTGCTTGCGGGTACCCCCGATTTGCGACAGATGGCGCTGCGGCGAGAAGAAAAAAATCGGAATCGGATTTGCATGGAACTTTATGGGAGCGTGCGCAAAATAAACCGAGAGCACGACAGTCCTTCATTTAAAATCCACGAGAAACCATCTCCGTCAGTTTATAGCGAGTTCGTTTCACACGCACTGGCACCGTTCGAGTTCTCTCCCAGAATGCATCGCACTCGCAGAGAGTTGTTGCACGGAGAACTGGACTCAAACGAACTCGCCAAATGCACCGAGTGCAGAAGAGCGATGCTGCCGCCATCTATGTTGTAGAAAAGGTACCGACCTCAAACCGAAACTAGCGCCTTTCTGTTCGGAGTGATGGGTGTGAATGCAAGTGCGCAGTCGCTACCAACGTTTATCTACAAACGTTGGTCGCTGCAACCTGTAGTTTATAGTTGCGATGACTTCAAGCAACTCGGCTGTCGTAGAGATAGTTACAGTAGAGCACTATATAGCTCCTTCGGAGCAGAGTAGCGCAATCTAGAACGCCGTCTCTGGGCGACTAGCGGCGAACGCCCGGAGGTTCCAACTCCGGTCAGAAATGCATGGGGAACGTGAGAAAATCGTTGTTTCTTCATTGTTGTGGAGATGTACGGAACTACAATAGTTTTTGACATAATAAAGGAACATTTTAGAATCATTTGCGCTGAGTTGTGTGCCAAGTAAGGACGTAATTTGTTTTTAAAAATTGCACGAGCGGCATCATGCAGCAGACGACGCGGCGACGTCACAGCGTTCACGTGACCCGCTCCGGCCAACCCAGAGAGCCCATCTCCGCTGCGTGCGAAAATCGTCTGCTTCAAACGCCATTGCCTTGGAAATTGCCTTCTCAAAATTTGCACATGCATCCGATATTATTAAAACTTTGATAAAGTGTTAAGTGCTATACCAACTTCACGACAGACTAGTTTTGAAAAGTGTGAACTCGCCGTTTATTTTTTAATTAGCTGTGTGGCGTCGATCTCCATGTATTCTCCCATAGGGCGGGCCGCCTCCTGGAACCCTGAGTACCACGTGACTCGGGCCGAGCTGCTCTGTCGGCCATGTTGTCGGCAAAACACGCGGATCAAAGGATTGCGCTACTCTGCTCCGTAGGAGCTATATAGTGCTCTAAGTTACAGACGGCGTAAATTTCCGCAACCAGCTGTGTACAAAGCAGCTGGTTGCAATCTTTCAATTCTTATAACCGTTTACACTGAAGAAAACTGATGATGCTGTCCGAGCAGAAGCTTGATCCGTGCAGAAGCTTGATCCGTTCGAGCATGGTATTATGCGTGAACCACTGAAATGGTATGGCTTAAAACAGGTCTGTTGGAATATCCAGCAAAACTTTTCGTGAGACTTTCGATTTCGATCGTCATTACAGGTGGATCAGATATTAGCCTTCGTGAGGGCGTCGAGAATGAGAGCTTTCTTGAACAAAATACGACAGGGCAAGTTAGCTGACGTAGGTAAATGTTAAACATGATGATGTTGCCCAAGCCTCGGGTAAAATGACTATGTTTAGCTTTCTCTGATGCTTATTGAGCAGTCAGAGGTTTCTGCTGGGGGAGTTATGTCGACAAATGTTCAATTTTTCACCCGCACACGAATGGTGATAAATATCTCGCAGGCCGCTGATGCGTTTGTTCTGAGCATTTCAAGACACACTGGTATATTTTAGCGTCTGTACGGCAACAGAGCGACCTAAAACCTGCAAATAAAGCACGGGCTGTCAATTGCTTCCTTCATGAAATAGCAGACGCTCACAATTCAAGCTCGCGTTTGATTCCGTTGCCCGCGGGACGTGATTTTTATCAGAAAATCTACTTCTTTTCCCTTTCGGTTCCGCGACACATCGTAGCAGACGAACCGCCGTCGTCTGCTCCCGCTCCTCGCCTGCCTCGCCGGAGCGAGGCATAACGGGATTGCATTTCGGCGCACGCCCGAATTTCTCGGTGCAGCGAGTGCATGCACGCGTGGGGTGCCGCCGCTGAAACGAACCCGGAGAGTGCAACCACTCGTGGAGGGCCTGCCGAAACGAACTCGCTTTACGCCGCGAGTGGGCACGCGTGGACACGAGTGCCGTGAAACGAACTCGCTATTAGACAGTCGCCACCGGTCGCCCACCCGGAGTGAGAGTTCGCGGTGCTCCACATAGATGGCGCCACAGAAAAAGAGAAACCCGAGGGGGACACAATCTGGTCGCTCATTTGGCTCTCGTTTCCCCACCTGTCTATTTTACACCCTGCTCGGGAGGGAACTGCGAGCAGTCAGCGACCGAGTGCCCGGTGCTACAGGCGCCGCGCTAACAAAGCCACCGCAGCGAGAAATGCCTGGGACGCAGAAACAAGACGAGGGCCCGCTCGCCATTTATGAAGGCGTGAATCCTGCTCGCGGTGATTAACGAGACTGGCAATCAGCTCGCGGGCCCCTGAAACACCGGCCATTAATTCACGCGTTAGCCCGTGCCGACCTCCGAGCTATCACAGTCAATCACCGCGCGCCGCTTACTCGGCGCCGATTTTTCACCGGCACCGTACACAAAAAAAAAAACAAAAAAACACAAGCCCCGGGTGGAGTGGCAAAAGAAGAGCGATAGCTTTATAAACTTAAACGCTGTGCAACGGGGAAAGAAAAGCTGCACAAAATTAGCTTAAGAAGGTATTTGACAAACTTCGAATTAACGGCAACTCTCTCTCCCCCCTCCACCCCCCACCAACAAACCAAAAAAAGCCCTATAAAAAAACAAGATGGCGACACCTAAGTACAGAATTATTGATATGCTGACACAACTTTAAGTTCGTTGCATTATAGTAGTACATTTTCACTTGGCGCCTCCCACCCAAATTCCCCCTTTAAAAAAAAAACAAAAAAAACTAAGCAGTCTGTTTTAACAAACACACACTGTTCAAAGCATTAAAAAAAAAAAAAAGGTTACCGCGCTGGATTACCTCTGTCTTACTTTCTACGCGATTTCTCCGACGTCGGAACGCGCCCTCGTTCTCGAAACCGCAGGCGAAGGAGCGCTGCCATTAAGCTGTATCACTTGATACTTTTATTAAATTCGAGATTCCGCAATCAAAAAAGAAATCTACCCCAAGTGCTGTGCACACACATAGAACTATTTCCAGGCCAGAGTATGCGAAATAAAAAAAAATAAATAAAAAAAAGATAAGTATCGGCGCTTATTTTAAAATGTCGTTAAATGTGGGTCATTTGTCAAATGTCGACGGTCACATATTCTACACTGGCGTTTTATTTGTTTATTTAGCGATGATGGTAGCCCTTTACACGACTTTGCCAGAAGCGAGAGCGTGTATAGAGCAAAACAAAACGTGACCAATCGAGCACATAGTGCTAAAATAATAAAAATATTACATATATACACTACGAACTTCGAGGGTTGCTCAGAAAGTTATGCCCTACATATTTTTTACTCGGAAACTGTTTATTCAAATTATATTCAATTCGGACCGAATATTACTGCACCTTTCTTGCATAGATGTTGTTGCTATTGTTGTTTACGTAACCTCTGCTCAGTTTTTTTTATTTTTACTCTACCGTGGAACAAGGGCATGCTTTTCTGCTGATTTAGCCATGTTCTCACTCCACGAATTATACAATTGTTTTCAAACTTTGTTCAGCGCAGTGCATCCTTTAGTGGCATGAAGAGGTGAACCTCTGACGGTGCCAAATCAGGCTTATAGCAAGGATGGAGGAGTACAGTCGAACAAAAGTTGGTAATTGCCTCCTGAGTTTGAGACTTGTGAGGCTGCGCGCATTGACAAGCTAGAGAAAAAATGTATCTTCGATTCCACTTATGCCGCACATGCCGATAACTTCCATAATTGGCAATTCACTTCCTTTGCTGACAAAAAAGCTACAGGGCCAATTGTTGGCTTGCGATGCGCCAATTCGCATGAATACATTAATAGGCGTGCTGCAACATGTCTGGGTTGGTGGCGGTGGCAGGGAGTCTCCGACCCATCGCGCGACTACTCCATCTCTCCACAATTCTTTTCGCCCAGCAACCAACCGTGCTTCCATCGATTGTAGAACTTTTATACACAGCACACAAACGGTTATTCATTTTTCCTGCAGTTTTGTCTCCGCCACTAGAAACGCAATCACAGGTCGTTGCTTGTGACGCATGTCAGAACCCATGTTCACGTACTATTACAACAGCATCCTTTGTGCAATGGCCGTGAAATTACACGCATGAATGCAGGAAACATCTACGTTGCAACCTGTAAATATGAATATTGCTATCCTTATTCATGGGCGAGAAAAAAAATTGGGGCATTACTTTTTGAGCAATTCTCGTACAATGCCAATTAAAGAAAACAAAAAAAAACAGATTAGTCACGATGAAACTGAAAGGAGTTAATAGAACACCCAAAAGTGAATACAACTGTGGCAGAACAAGAACATGTGAACATAAAACAAGCGAGCAATAATTAAAAATATAAAAAAGAAAACTTCCGTGTCATTTCAAAGGTGAAGACTGCGCATGCTCAGCTTTTACGGGTGCTCAGGTGCAGAACAAAGCACCCATTGTAGGACCTGATTGGACGATCTTAAAGAACGACTGTTTAATATTAGGGCTGGCCAACTGAGCAATTCACCTTTCGAATAATCTATTAATGCTGCAATCGCAATATTTCCAAGACTAATTATCACGCTTAAAAAAAACATGTAAAATATTTTCCTTTTAGAGTGGTTTTCCCCCGCTTTCTTACATAGCTACAAAGAACATTTCGAACAGAAGAAAAGACGCACCGTCCCTTCTTTACGAGGAGCCAACAAAAAAAAAAAAAAATAGAGGTTCAGCCTGGGATTTCCCTCTCCCTCGTCTATAACCGCGGAGAACAAGACTACGGAGACATTTTTTGGCATGTTTCGGTTTAAACCTACCAAAAATTTACCACCTTGTCTGTTTTTTGTTTTGTTTTTTTGCTTATTTAATTTGTGTTTGGAATCCTCGAAATGTCGCCACTCCGAAGACTAGAAGAAGAAAAAGTACCGGATGTTTCCGAGCGTATTTTTTATCACTTAGCGCAAACTGCGGGGAGGTTTCAAAACGAAATGACGACAAACAGAAGACAAATCAGAAGGGGCCTCACCTATAGTCGGTGACAGGTCAAGAACGAAGTGGAAACTCCTCCCACCTCTTTCCACTTTAGTAGAGCGAACGCGGGAGAGGAGGCAACCTCCTCTCCACCGTTCGCTCTACTAAAGTGGAAAGAGAGTGGGAAAACTTCCTTTGAGCTATTAACCTGTCACAATTCTACCAGGCGTTGTTGTTCACGTTTTGTCCCCTGCAGAATAAACACAAGATAGAAGTCGTTCGTGCTAAATGGCTTTTTCCCAGGATCAGAATAACTGGAGGTATCAGATGCGTGAGCCTGGCCCATTTCTCGAGAGTCTTTGCTATTTTCGGCCGCAATATTCAACCGCGTTTTAAGAAAAAAAAATTTTTTTTTTTAGTAGATCGTTTTGGCATTCCTGTTACGCTATTCGCAACTTTCAGCGATGGTGGTACCGCGGTGTGAGAATCGCGCTCCCTAGCTCCTGGATGATCGGCTTCACAATAAAGGAGCTTGCCACCACCTTCCTGCTATGAAAAAATAAACTACGGCTCTAATACAGCTCGTATATAGCAAACCTATAATTACTTACGCGTCGCAGAACCAGCCTCGTACTGTTGTTCTACGACGATCATCCAGATGATAGCCATTTTGATAGGCACAAGTGCGCCCCCTATAGGTCGTGAAAGTTGCGAATACGCTAGAGCAGGGCTCTCAAACTCATTCGAGTGCGGGGGCCAGATAGCCCACCCCGAAAGGACGCGGGCCGAACGAGGCCGAACGGCAATATTTTGCTATTTAAAAAAAAAAAAAAAAATAAGATTTTTTTTTTAGACAAAAATCTTTTGTTTTCTGCTTTTTGTAAGCTCATTGTTTTGCCCTCTCTAGCTTTTATTTGCCTATACGACTACTTTGGGTCCGCGTCTGATGTTATTTAAATTAATATTTAAACAAAGCAATATTTGGTAAAAAAAAAAAATCAATAGATTAGAGCGAAATGCGTGAACAGAGCAGAGCTAGCTCCTTTCCGAGCAGAAATGAATCGACAATATAAAAATCTTATTTATGTGGCGCGTGTGGCGCTCGAGGCATGGGAAACGGGGGCTCGCAGCCGCTGGATGCTTGCGGGCGGCATGCCAGAGTCGCGGGCCGCGTGTTTGAGACCCCTGCGCTAGAGCGATGACACCACTGCGCATGTGCGATGCTAGCGGAGAATTGGCGGAACTGCCAAAGCTAGCGGAGGCGCCCTATTTGATCAAAATTGCGAGAACGTAGCGCGCGTAGCACGGTGCTACAGTGTTCTAGAAGGGGAGTAGTGCCAAAAGCGAGGCCAACGTCAATGGGAGGCGCTGTGCCGAAAAAAGCGGACGGCCGCCTGTGGCGCTGCAGTCGACAACTGGAGGAGAAAACGGCTCCATCGGTTGCTTCATCTCGCGTTGGCAGCCATCGGGTGCTCTTGGCGGACGCCGCTTCCCGTTTGTCCAAAAGATTGGATGTGCTCATCACTCCAAAGCATTAACTGCTGAAGTGATGGCATTTTATGCTGCCACTAGGCTGCATTTCTTTGTTAAGTCACTCAATCGTGCTAGAGTACAGAAGCATGAAGTTGCAAAATGCCCGAAGCTCGATCAGTCGATCCGCATAGCTTTTTCGCGCAGTTTTGTTTTCAGAAGTGTGTTACTTCCAATACCTTCAGCAAATTCTACTTTTGTGATTGTGCCATGCCCTCCTGTGCTGTGCTACTAATTGCATTATTTCCCCAAATGCTTTCATGTGAACATCTTTATTGCTTGTTTGTTTTTTCTTCTTTTTTCTGTATTGTCATAATGTTCGCCTGACGTAACACTTTTCTCCCTTCGTTCGGTTTTATGGGATGCATAAAGTCGGATACAAAGTTAGAGTCGCGGAACGCGCCGATTGGACCTCGGCGAAAAAAGCGCGAAGTCATCGTCGTGATAGACCAATCGGAGCGCTCCGTCCACTTCGGCCCAAACTTTGTGTTTGGCGAGTTTAGAGGCCCAGGACTGTCGATAGCGAATAGAGGCTTACATTTGGTGACTGGCGACGCCAAGATTTACAAAGCGAATCTGTTCAAACCAAAAAATATTTGTTCATACGGGTCCGTGAAATGCTGCCTAGCGCTGGAATTCAGACAAACTTTCCGAGGTTCTCCTACGCCCTTTAATTTTATTTGGCCAATTTTAGGGAAGACAAATGCCAGATTTAATTTGACGGGCTTCTCACTTATATCACATCTTGAGCAGACATGTACGTAACGCGTTACAAGTAACGAGTTCCTTGTATCTAGTTACTATTTTCGGTAACGAGTAACGTATTTAGCTACTTTTTCAGAAAAGGAACGAGTAACGGTATTTAGTTACTTTTAAGGCCAAATAACGAGTAACGGTATCTCGTTACTTTTGAAGAGTAACGTGTACAACACCGCTTAAACGGCCTTGTTTTTATCCTAGCCGTAGTATGTGTCTATTGCGACAAAGGCAGATGGAAAACCCGAAAAACAAACAAACAGTATGACAATACAGCAACATGTATCACTGAACACGTCAGTCGAACAGTTCTACTGACGTGTCCAGCGATAAACGTTGCTGTACTGAACTCTACAGCTGAGAATGTCCTTCACCCAGCGAGCACAATCAGGTTCGTTAATTGAACTTTCTAGAACCGGGTCCGGACCGAATGTAAACCCAGAGGTTGCAAACAAGGGAAGGCACATAACCCCTTACCCGCTGTCCTCAATGAAGGCGCAGTTCCCGAAGATTCACCAGCTCTTCCTGAAGCACAACACTGCCGTTCCTTCGAGCGCGTCGGTAGAACGACGCTTGAGCGTCACCGGAAATGTATTTTCAAGGAAGCGGGAAACATAACTGATGAAAACTTCGACAGGCAGCTGCTGCTTAAGGGCAACGACTACTAAAAAGAAAACAATAAACTATGAAACAAAAACAGTTGTGTATTTGGTCTTCAAAGTAACGTGAAAAGTAACTCGTTACTTTTGAGGTAACTCACCCGTTCCTTTTGAGAATCGGTAACGAGTAACGTATTTAGTTACATTTTTGGGTAACGTGTACATGTCTGATATTGAGTAAGCAAATGTTGATATAAAAATAATTTATTTCCTAGGTCCAATATTGCGAAATGCTGATTATGAGTACTTTAGCAGGGTTGATAATTTAAGAAATTTCCTACTCGGCCTGTCAAAGCATGCTCAAATACTGAATTAGACGAAAAAAAAAAAAAAGAGGCCGAGACGATATTACTTGTTTATATCAATTATCTGTCATTACACGATACGTTTCCAGTCTGCGAAGTTCACTAAAGGTTGGGTTCCCACGAAAACCAAACACTGAGTAGTAAACTCGCGAGTTCATCTGTCCTGGCCGATTCAGCACATTGCTAATCAAGCTGTCGCTATGCTTCTTTACATTCACGTGTTAGTCTCTTCATTAGTTTGTTTTTCTGAAAACTGCTGTCATCGGGTACGGCCGTAGACGATGGTAATCTTCCCTGTACATGAGTTAGGCGTTTCGCAACCAACCATAGTCAGATACATCAAAGGACTTGGTAAAAAAAGCCCGCAATTTAGGCTCAAAAACACCTCGTACTCCTTAAAGTGGCTCAATACCAGACTTGGACGTAGTTCAACTACTCTACTCAAACTATACTGTAGTTTAACTACTTTTCCGAGTAACTTGGTAACTTTCAATTACAACTTTATTTGCTCATCACAAAAGTTTGAGCGCTGAAATAAGACGTCGGCAGATGAAGTGGCATTCCCGAACAAGGGGCCCCCTCACATTCCGTTCCCACGCACTTATACTCGGCAGCCATAGAAACTTCATCACAGGCGTCCTTGGGCCAAGGTGGCGACGAGCAGCCAGAACATAACACCGGCGCGCACGAACGCAGAAAGAGATGCTTAACTTGGTCGGGTATTGAAGTAATCCGGTAATGCACGCAGGCGCTGCGCCTCCAGCTGCAACCACTCCGAGGGTTGTTGTTTTCGTGTTGTCCGCCTTTAGTGAGTTCTGACTCAAGCAGTTTGGGGGTTCCTCGGGGGGCGCCACTGGAATGACCTCCCAGCTGGGCGCCTGTTCCCATGGTTGCCTAGCCGTCAGCGCATTCTCCCTTGCAAAGCCCGACTCCACCACGCACAAACGCAGACACAAATAATCCGCTCATGGGAGCACGTTCCCGCTTCCATCTGAAACTGTACGAGCGACGATGCTTGTTCATGTAATGCTCCGTGCCCTTCGGACCTTCCACGCCAGGGAGACCTCCTCTTTGTTGAAAACGATTTACTTGTCAGGTGTGTCAGGCGCTTCAGGACACCGTAGTCGCCGGCGAGGATTGCGAGTCACCCTTGTTAGATCCCTTCGTTGGACATGGCGTCAGTGGCGAGTATACTTCGTTTCATCTTCTGTTAAACCAGAACTATTTTTTTTTTCAGTAGCGTAGCACTAGCATTGCAAGGAGACGCGCAGTCGTCCGGATGATCTCATCATCGTAGCGCGAGACTGGAACCCTTGACGGTCAGGTGCACTCGCTCAGCGTACTCTTCGAACGTCGTGGGAATAAAGAGAGGCCATTCATACAAATCTCAACTTGACAAAAAAAAAGTTTCTTGTTTTTTTATAAAAGACTTTTCAGCCGAAGCAAACCTCACATCTTTCGTCATGGACACCGAAGATGCCGACACCCGCTTACCCGACCCTGCAGCCTGTTTCTGAAATTCAATGCTGCCGTTCCATCCAGCGCGTCGGTGGAACGTCCTTTTAGCTTGACTGGGAACATCTTTAAGAGGAAAAGGAGAAAACTTTCCTATGAGAACTTTGAAAGTCAATTGCTTCTGCGAGCGAATAAACTATTTTGTAAAAACGCAAGCCATTAAACGACAGCATTTATTTCAGGCTCGCAGAGTTTTTCACGGATCAAAACTGCTGTTCATTTTGTTACCACAAATATACATGAAAAAAAAAAACTAACTTCGAAAGTAACTCCAAAAGTAACTCGCTACTTTTTTACAGTAGTTAGTAGTTTGCTCAATTACTATTACAAATGCGTAATGTCTACTCTACTCCAATTACGCTTGGCGTCGATACTCAGTAACTTAACTATCTTTTTTGAGTAATGTGTACATGTCTGCTCAATACCCTTACAAAAACAGGTCTCAACATTCTTTTTAATTTTTTTAGACTTCTTATTGACTTTCCGGGATCCTATTGAATTCCTTTTGAAACGCACTTTGTTTTGATTATTGTCAAAAAACTTTCAAAAGAAAAAATACAGATATTTTTCTGTAGACTTATTTATAAAAAAATTAAAAAGAAGTTGTAATGACGTTTTTCTGTAGGTTATTTTCTAAAAAAATTCAAAAGGAAAAACAAGATTTTGTTTTGTAGACTTATTTATAAAAAAATTAAAGAGAAGTTCTAACGACGTTTTTTTTTCTAGGTTATTTTCTAAAAAAAAGAAAGCTTATTGATATTATTTCTTTATATTAATTTATAAAAAAGAAGAAAAAAACAATTTTTTTATTATTTTACATGGTCTGCGGTCGTGTGCGGGGTCCGGCATGACGACGATGGACATATGGTTCTATAAACCCCTATAAAAATCTTTTTTGACTTTTTATTGAAAATGTGTTGACTTCTTGTTCACTCTGATTACTTTATTTTGACTTTAACTTCCTGTTGATATGGTCAACAGAAAGTTTGTTGATTTTGTGTTAAAACTTTTTGATTATTTTCTTCTGCCTGAGTCAAAAGAAAAGCTGTTGACTTTCTATTAACTCTACATTGATCTTTTTCTGCTGACTGCCTGTTGAAAGTGTCACCAGAAATACTGCAGACGTTCTGTTTACTTCGTGTTGAAAATATTCAACTGTTTCATTGGTTGTGTGCTACAAGGAAAATAATTTAATCACAAAATTAAGCAACATAAAACAGCAACATAGCCGCGTTCAAGTTGAAACCCGAAACCAACCAAACTGAAGCAACCTAATGGCGCCGAGTGCGTCAGCGCCCTCATCCCCCTGTGAGGCAACCACTGAAATGATCTCCTCGCCAATACGGTGCGGCGACAGCCCTTGATGGAAGTTGTCGGCCGCGCGGTGGGGACAGGCATTGGGCTCGCTTTGAGCAATGGTCCCCGGGACGTAAAGAGTACGTTATCTCCACAAGGTACACGTGCTCAACACGCCCAACTTATCTGTATAAAAGATTTGAAGTAAAAAACAAACATAAGGCATTGACGAATGCACGTGAGCAGCGCTATTTGCTTTCGATTTTTGCTTCAAAAAAGTTACTGCGGCAGATGCCAGCAAGTGCAACGCGTATATACTACCCTGGCTGCAAGCTCCTTTATATCTGGGAGAGCAAAATAAACAGCAAGAAGGCATCCGTTCGCCGTATATGCCAGCGATCCGCGTGGAAACTTAAGATGTAGGTTTTTTTTAAACTGTATTTCGTCACAACTGCAAAGTTTCCTATCTTTAAATTTTGAGGGAGATGTATGGGATCATTTCCAGCCGCCTGGGAGAAGAGAGCAATATCGATGTTGGGATGTCAGTACCCCTTTAACCATATAATTTCGTGCTAAAGGCGTAATCAAGCATCTCTATTGTGAAGCCTATCATTTGCGATGTAGAAAACGTGATTGTTAAACCGCGGTACAGCCATCGCCAAACGTTGCAAATAATGCCTAGAAAAGGAAACAGGGTACAAACGGCAAGGTCGGCTCAGAGCCCTTTATATATAGGGCTCTGGCTCTGAGCGGCTGATTTTGCTTTTTAGAGCGCAGCTCTTAGGCGCCCGTTTCCGGCTTGAGCGGCGTCGGCGTGACCGCACCCTCACCCACCCCCCCCCCCCCCCGAGGACCTCGGGAAGACCTCGGGTTCCTTCGGAGGGACCTCGGGAGGACCTCGGGTACCTTCGGTAACCCCGGGGTGACCCCCCCCCCGCCCCCCACCCCGAGATCAGCGTGACCCCCCCCCCCCCGAGGTCACGTGACCCTCCCCCCTCCCCGAAGTGACATGACCTCCCCCCTCAGTATCCTTCCCTACTCCTCCTCAAGAGCTGCGCTCTAATTCGGCGTTACAGGGAGTTGTAAACGGCTTTCACTTTTTATATACACGTTTGCAAGAAAGGCTCCCTGCGCGCTGCCATTTTGAGCAATGCTGGCGCCGCGTAACGTTTCCGCCATGATGGGGTGCGCCAGAAGCACGTCATTGGGGTGCGCGATGACAAAATGGCGGCGTCTGCTGTATCGCCGACGGCTAGCGTTGGCGACACACATACTGCTTCGGAACGCAGGAAGAGGTATCCACACAGAGTCGTAGGATCAAATATTGGAGCTGATTTTATAACGATCGCAGCCTCTGTTCCAACACGTCGCAGAAGCCTGATCTGCCGCGAGCGCAGCCATAGGTGATGCAATGGCCATGCGGCTTCTGGCGCAGCCTGCTGATCGCTTTGAGACTTTAGATATTTTTTCTAATTTTTTGCTTAGTTACTGGTTTAGGTATTGTATTAAATTGTTTATGCTCTTTCGCGGTCGAAGACAACACCTGTATGTTCAATAGTTTTATAAGCATTTTTTTAAAATTTCTTTTTGCGCTAGTGTTGTATGCCTCAGCAAGAGACTCTTGGCCAGATTATACGACAAGCAGCGAACGTCCTAGCTGGAGAGTAGGTCCGCCTCACCTCGGCGCGCGGTTCGAGGCCGGAATCCCACTTGGCGGACGGTGGAGGCTAGGGCCCCGCGACCCAATAAGAGCGTCGGAGCGAAGCACGCGTCCCGAAGTCACGGGAGCTTTTGTGTCACTACGTCAAATTCGAGGCGCAAGGCCTGGAGGAACCGGATGTCGTCTGCTATCCAAAGAGTCGTCCGCTCTGAAACCAACTAGGTTCGGATAAACGTCCACCGCAGCAATATTTCCGTTGGCTAGAGTAGCGAGCATTTCGGGAACAGTTCATGAGACAACCATACTCTCAATTTAGCCGCGAATCTGTGACGGGTGCTAACGCCAGGGCACAGTGCGATGTTTTGAGCGGAAACGGCCGATTACAGGGCTGCGATCGCCGGCAATCGTTAACGGCCACTGCGCTACAAGGAGAGGAAAAATCGGGAGCGGATACGGATGTGAAGTCACTTTTTTGGGTTTAAATACAATTGAAACTCATAAATTTGTGATTATTTATTCTTTACTCTTCGTGTCTTTTCGTTAGATATTGAAGCGCGCGAGCCTAGAACTACTTTTTGTCGCGGACGGCGCTTTTGCTGTGGCGGTAACAAGGCCCCCGTGTGTTGTAAGCGTTGTAGGACGGTTGGGGGGAAAATGAGAGCCAATCGTGTACGCGCGCTGGGCGCATTTGTCACTGGCCCCCGTGGCCTCGACCATGGAGTGTTATCACGTGCCTTGCTCTAGCGCTCTTATTGGGTCGCGGGGCCACAGCTTCCCCAGATCGCCAAGTTATCGTGAAAGGGAGTCCGATACAGCCAGGACCCAAGTTGGTCCTGGATACAGCATGAGAAAGACAGTGCGAGGGGAAAAGGGCGCTCACAAGAAGAACCTTTCTTACCATTAAAGCGGTGAGGCGGAAATAATCGACTCCTTTCGTGCCTGTCGGGGACTACATGTTTGGCTCAGAGCTAATTCTGAGCTTTTCAGGGATAGTCAAAGGGACACAGTTTAACTTTCCTTTTCAAAAATATTAAAATATTCCAGAAACGTTTCAAGTCACTGCATAACTCTCCATATTTTGAGACCGTCTCAACATGTTCCAGTGCAGTCACTGAAATAGGAAGGAAAAAGAAGGAAGTCCAACATGCAAACTCCGACAGGCAGTAAGTGAGTTTGCTCCTACCTCGGCCGCTTTCAGCGATCCACAACTCTGCCGAACTCCCTAAATACAGGGGATTTATGCCGAACATGCCGTTTGCGCCCCCTTGTGTTTCAGAAATGCCCCTAGGACATATATATATATTCTTTTTTTCAATCAATATAAAAATTCGACTTTTCTAGCCTGCGCGATTCTATGTGACATCGCTCACTCATTCGAGGCAAGTCAATATACCTACCCGGACACAAGTGTTCCGATTTCAAATGAAACCACCCTACTACGTATTCAACGCCCGCGTACACGCAGTGTCCTGAAAGAGCGCCATTCCGGGCATTGAGCTGAACGCGCAGGTCAAAGCAAACACGAGTTTTTCACAGGCTGTGTATGCTGCTCGCTGCGCGGCATCGCAGGCCGGTTTTTACGAAAAATGTCACCGGGGCAAATGGCCTTTATGCGAAAGTGTATGGCGGAGGATCGATCGCACTACGATCGGCGGGACACCGCCTCGAAGCGGCCTTCACGGATTGCTTCGCGCGCCGCTTTTCCACGACCCAAAATGGCCCTCGCCTGTCGAGGTAGCTTGTCCAGAAAACTCAGCGTCCCTCCGCATCGGCAACAAAACGGCGGCGACACCGGCTGATTTCTAGGTCACTCCCCAGCCATGGCCGCTCAATTGACGGCATCAACGGAACTCGCCGAACATATCTGCTGCCCATTAGTGCCTTCCCGACTCGTGGGCCCCGCTCAGGGTCGGCCGTCTGCGAAACGGTCCTCAACACACTCGCCATTTTAGACGGGAAGCACCGATCCAGCAAACGCGCAATAAACACTGAGGAAGCCTACTCAACGAAGCACTTTCTCTTACACGCGCGCATGGTACGCGACCCGAAGACACGGGCAGCAGGAGCTCTCCCCTCTTCCGGGACCAACGAAGCAGCCCGGGCCCCAGCGCGGAGAGCAAACGAGGCGCCACAGCCGAGGGTGCGCCGCGGCGACCGAAAGAAATGCGGAAGGAACGAAACACGGCAGCCCATTTGGAGCGGTTGAGCGAGCACGCGACACCACTTGCCCATTTCGGCAGTCGGTTGGCGCGCAACAGCAGCTCGGGGAAGTGCGCCTTCCTCCGTCCCCGGTCCCAATCATCCCAGATGACCGGCCGCCCCGCATCCGAACGACCGACTGTCTTGCTAAAATGCCGCTCGTAACGCTAATCTGCGGGAGTGAACGAGCGTCCACACACTACGCTCCGTGTCCTTTCCATTTCGGCATTTTACCGATACATTTTGTGTATCGGTATTAGGTACCTCTTGCCATAGATGAAAGTATCGGTATTGAAACTACATTTTTAGTGTATCGTGTATTTTCAAGATACTCGAAACTCAAAAAAGGATGTGCCGCAGGTTTTTAAGCTGCTGTGAATCAGACTTTGGGCCAGCGGCGCTCGCTTAGGCGGTAACACACCGAAAAAGGGATCCGTTGATCCCTTTTTGTTTTGCCACGCAAAAGCATGCGCCACTCGTCGGCCTGGCGAGGCGCGCCCATGGTTGCTAGCAGTACCAGGAGCAGACGACGCGGGAGGCTGGTGCGCCGGTCGTGCTGGCTTCGCGTTTCGCAAAGCAATGTACCGAATGCAAAAGGGCAGGGCACCAGGCATTGTTGTGTACTCGAATGCCACAGCGTCGTATTAAACGGAAAGCTAAATATGGGTCTCCTAAAAAATTTTATTCGGTTCCTGGGAGGTGGTTCAAGAAAGATCGCCAGAAACATGAATCGCCAGCTGTGCGGAGGACAGGGTTAATTATTGTTTCCCTCTCCTGTCGCATGATTCAGTAGTGCAGCTACGGTTACTTGTCACGTTAATAGGGACTTTTTGTAGATCACAAGCAAGAACACGCAAGAGTTTTGCGTCGTTGCTTGGGGGAGCCGTCACTTTGAGGGCGGACTGAGCCCGCGGTCCGAAGTTGATGTTCTATCGGTAAGTCCCTAATGTAGCAACTGCGATGGTTCCCCGTGGCTGTCGACAAAAGAAACCCGAATATGCAGTTACACTTTTTTAAACAGCTTTAAATTTGACAACAACCAAGCTCACTTTGCTTGCCCGCCAATTTGTTCCCCTATGCTTACAAGAGAGAGCGAGTAAGCGGCTAAAGATTAGGTACAATGAGGCAGATAATCGTGGCCCCTATTACGTACTGACTTAAACGCATAATTGAGAAAAAAATATAATTGCCGGCTGTACTTTAGTTGTTTTTTTTTTCCAGATATTAAAATGGCCCACAACTGGTATAAACACTCTCCAAGCAACTCTAAAAATTAGACACTTGAACATTCTTCGGTCAAGGAATTAGAGCGTGTTGGCAAGGTTCGATGTGAAAAATGAAAGCAACATAAAGGGGACCAGGCCAGAACTCCTCACAAAAATAAATAACTGAAAATGTATGGCTGAAATTCAAAATGAATTACGTTTCTCGCAGAAAAGTAATGTTGACGATCCTTTTCTGGCGCAGGGTGTTCTAGATATATTAAGTATAACTGCGCCTAAACAAAACAAAAAATCACGCAAAAAAACTTATTTGTAGTCACCCACAACTGGGTTCAAAATTATCATTACAGCGTCATATAAGAAAGGTAAAAAAAGAAAACAACAATAGTGGCGCAAATGTGAGTCGATTGACCATCACTCTTTTTACTCGTAAAAGTATGAGTAGGTTACTGACGCACGTGCGTGAATTACGATTTTACCGCTTTGACGGCAACGTATACGTGCGCAAAAACAACAAGGTGTCGTGGAGTGTAGTAAATGTATTTAATTTTGTTGTTCGACCCGCTCAAAATGCCTGGGAACAGAACAGATGAGCTGTGGCCGTATTTGCGTCCCGCTTCTGTTTTTTATACAGCTTGACCTAGTGTTGCAAATGTGGCAGTGCATGCCTCGTTATAGACTTCATTTGTATGAATTAAAACAGCCGTGGCATGCATCCAGCAGTCGGTATTTTCGATTTTCTAAGAGCACTTGCCCGAGTCCAAGCAGCGTGTGCGACAGCGCAGCTGTGCGCGAAAAAACAACTGGAATATCTCATCTTTGTCCTAATAGCTCTGACTTTTAAGAGCGAGCGAAACCATAAAGAAAAACAGCATTTATGTTGAAGCGGATGTCATAGGCGACGCTGACGTTGTCTTGCACTTGCGAGGCTCACTTCGCTGTCGACAAATGTTCTTGACAAGTCCTCCACCCGGAGACTTGGCACACAGGCCACCTTTCTTTGCCGAGGTTCGCCTCTTTAAAAATTACCACCGTTTTTCAACGGACAGCAAGCCACAATAGCGGGGAGTTGTAGTAGACTGTTTCCGCAGCCCGCTAAGCATCCTCATAGAACTCAGTAATCCGCCACAAGACCTTGAACTATGCAGACAAGGCTGGCGGCGCGCATGCGCAGCTGTGGCAGTTTCTTTACGGATACCGTAGCGGGGGAGACCAACGATGCACTACAGCTCCCTAATATTACAACGCGGCCACAGTAAAATTTTAACGTGTTCGTCGCCATTGCCGGACCCGTACTGTTATGGAAGGCGGCTATGCGCCAGAGCGCGGCGCCACTAACACGTTTGCAAGTCCGGCCTCAGGGCGCCGCCATCTCGCACAATTGGAGTGCGCTTGGGCGCGGCCATAGCGCACCCCAGACGTGCAAGATGGCAGCGCCCTGAAGCCGGACTTGCAAACGTGCATACACGTTTGTAAGTCCGGTCTCAGGGCGTCGCCATTTTGCTCAGTTGGGGTGCGCTGGGACGCGGCCATAATCCATTTACGACGCCTTAGCAAGGCTTCGTAATCAGATTATGACGCGTCCACGCGCGTCCCAACGGAGCAAGATGGCGGCGCCCTGATGCCAGACTTGCAACCTTTGCAGAAAGAGCTCTCTGGCCGCCGCCATTTTGCGACTCGAGCGACCCTTATTAGCCAGAAATTTCTGCCACCGCCTGAGCTGTGGAAAACCCGGTTAACGCGACTCGCCCAGCTGCATCGTGCATTCGGAGTTCGCCGGCCTTTCTTGAAAGCTTTACTTCCTTTGCCCGTTCAGGATGTTTACCCTTTGTGTGTTATCTTTCACTGTGAGCACCAGCCAATACCAGGGCACGTAGCCTGCTCGGCCTTCGCAGAAAACGAACGAAAAGAGCGAACGTCAAGCAGCCCGCGACGCGGGCCGTTCAACGTCCTTTGAGGATTCTTTCCCTCAAGATAATCTCCGAAAAGCCTTTCGCCTATCTCAGTGGCGGATCCAACAGAGGAGGAAAGGGGGGGGGCGGCCGGCCCCCCCCCCCCCATAAACAAAGTCGACCCCCTCCCTCCCCCTTCTCGGAGGGCAATTTGACATGGGTGGACCCCCCTTGCACAAGAAAGAAATAGTACCCTTAAAATCGCCTGCCGCCGCCCCCCCCCCTCCCCCCCCCAAAACGGAGTTCTGGATCCGCCCCTGGCCTATCTTCCCGGTTTTCATGAAAAATAGCTGATAAGGTTGGGTCCGGGGTGTGGGGACAGAATCGGCACATTCGTTCATTTCCTTTGGTGCTGTGCAAAAAAGCAGTCTCTTCAACACGTGCCTCAAAACAAGCCGGATTGAGTCCGATCGTCATGAGGTATTTGAGACCTTTCTCAAATCCTGTTCGAATAACGCCGCACCGTGGGGTACGAACAATACGCGTTATTTCGATTGATGAGACTCGTTGAATTTCAGGTTGTGAGCGGGGAATATCCATGCAGGTCGGCTATCCTGTGTGGTCAAATATTTTTGACAGTTAAGACCTTTGTAGATTGACACGGCTTAGTGTATGGAGCCGTAAAAAGATCAAAATCAATGAAACAAACATTCCAGTTGCATTTGTTCTGTCGCGCACGGACTCACCAAAATAGCTTTCATTTGTTTGTCTTTAGAGCGCAGCTCTTAGGCACCTGTTTCTGCGTTTCGCGGCGTCCCCGTCGGCGTAACCGCCCCACGAAATTTAGCGGGAAATTGAATTGGTTTTGAGGTCACGAGACGTCAATTTTCCCGCTAAATCGAGAGGAGAAACTGAATTTGTTCATGGGTGACGTGACACGAAGTCATGTGACGTCATTTTCCCCGCTAATTTAGAGGGGAAACTTGAATTGGTGTTGAGGTCACGTGGCGCTAATTGTCCAGTTAAATTTACGGGGAAACTATGGGAGGAGGGTAAGGTACGGAGGAGAAGGATGGGAGGGTATGCAGGAAGTGGGGAGGGTACGGAGGAGGAGGAGGAAGGAGAGCAGGAGTAGGGGGCGGTATGGAGGAGGAGGAGTGGCATACCCTCACCTCCTCCTCCTACAAGAGCTGCGCTCTAATTTCGCATTACAGAGATTTGTAAACGTCTTTCATTTTTTCCCCCAAAAATAGTACAATGCGTTCTTATAAAACCTAAAAAAATTCTACTCAAAAGACAAAAAAAATAATAGAACGCGGCAATTTAGCTGTTTCCAGCGTCCGGACAAGCACCTACGCAAGCTGCCATGGCCCACTGACAAGAAAACCCACAGCCCAGCCCAGTCGGGCAACACTGACGTACTCTCTCAAAACCAGGGACGCGCGCTGCGAATCGCTTCGTTCGAGACTGCCGCTAGAAACGTCTGCTCCTGAAGCAGAATGCTTCTTCATTTGCTTCGCTCTTACAGCACGGCCGCATCGCATGGCTCTTTCAGACCGGCGGTTTGAGCAAAGTCTGTTACTTAAGACCTTTAAAGGGAGACTGACAACCCCCCCCCCCCCCCCAAAAAAAAAAGCTTCTTTTGTTTGTTTTTTTGCCAGGCGATCCATTATGGGGTCAGAAGACTACCTAATCAATATTTGGCTACAGCGTCACGTATACTTTTAATAAAGTCAAAATACTCAACTGCTCGAAACCAAAACAGAAACTGGACTGGGTGGGAAAAGAAATATAGAGAAGTTACCAAAAGCCACGTGTCTGTACAGCTCTTTTTTTTTTTTAATCGATGTATTTACAGCTTTTTAGAATACACAAAAATGGGTATCATATTTTTTTGCCTATTTTTAGTATTGAGTGTGTGCCTTCGATGACCCACGACTTTGATTATCTTTGGGGGTTGTGTCTAAACCATAGAAAACGGCATGTAACCACGGAGAAGAGAGTGAGCGCGACTAAAACCGGCCAGTTCTTGATCGGCGGTTTTCGAGCAGCAAATTCTCTTCTGGGTAGTTGACTCTCACATGTCATGTACAAATAAGAACCTTGGCGACCATAAATACCCTGTCAGTGTCCCTTTAACTAAAGGTGACAGCTAAATAAAAATATTGGCAAGATATGTTTTGCTTAAAAAAAACTTTCGGCCCTTTTATTTTTGTCCTTTTCGTTCTAGCTTTCAACGCAGAATGTTCAACTTCAAACGACTCTTAAACAGGGTGCTGGTAAAATAACAGTTCGGCTTTCTTAAGCGCACGGAGCTTGCACATTTACACAGGGCAGAGGCAGAGGCAACCCGATAAATACTGCAGTAACAAACAAAAATCATCAGAAAAAGTTTAAAGCTTTTTCATGTGTATAGCCAAGTGCTCAGAGATCGGCTCGCACGAAGAACATTAGTTCTTCGTGCGGGCCGATGAAATATTGGTTGGTCTGGTGAAGGCGAGCGGGTTGTACATGAATACATAAAATTGAAAGAATAAAACACGGAGGACAAAGAAAGTGGTTGTCCTGTGGTTGTCCTCCGTGTTTTATTCTTTCAATTTTATGTATGAAATATTGCCACGCTGCTTATGGAGGTGATCGTTTAAACGTCACCATTGCTTCAGTCCAATGATAAAATTCTAACGAAACCTGCTGCGCCGACAGCGGGGCCTATAAAGAAACTCGTGTGGCCGGATTCATTTAAGCCCTTTCAAAAACGGTCCGTTATATCGGATACACTAAATATTCCATCCGTTATATCGGATACACTAAATATTCCAAAACCACGGATAAATTTCTTAACTAAGCTAATCATATTACCAGCATTATATGGCGATTTCGGTGATATATCGAAGTATCGACGATACAGTATCGAGTACCCGAAATCAATTTCGGTTCTTTGCATCGGTATAGGAAATACAATTTTTGAGGGTGTTGGGGATCGGTATCGAATATACTTGCCCAGCTCAGCCTCCATTCGTACAGGCAGCGGCACCAAGGCGCGTCAAACGATTCTGACCCAAGGGAGTTTCAGTAGATCGTTTCGATGAAGACGATAACGATACCCGATACTCCGCCGACGCCTTTGCGTATGCATGTTATCGTTATCGGAGGTATCGGAACGATCTACTAAAACAAAACTCCCTATTGAGGCGGAGAGAAACCATGCCCAGTTACCGCCGATACTGCTTCCAGCCAGTGATTATTGACCTTCAATCCGTGCAGGCCTTCCCACGACCTTGTTCCCCGGGCACACGAGGTGAGATAAGGCAGAGAGCGGCGTACTCGAGCGAAGCACTTCTCGCCACCGGTCTCGCATCAGGCGTTTGGCGAGCGCCATGCTGCTCACCGGAAGGTGCCTC
This sequence comes from Ixodes ricinus, assembly GCA_037355805.1. Lineage (NCBI taxonomy): Eukaryota > Metazoa > Arthropoda > Arachnida > Ixodida > Ixodidae > Ixodes > Ixodes ricinus. Next base: position 26,927 of record JAZHYW010041883.1, on the reverse strand, counting down.
GGCGCTTGTTTCCCGGCGACGGCAACGGCGGGATGGTCGGGCAACCGCTTGGGCTGAGGTCGACCACGGGAGGCACCAGCTCTGCGGGTCGCCAGGAGATCGCGCACAGCTCTCGGGCGCCACGCCTCGACTCACCAAACGGCTCGCCCTGGCTGCTGGGCGTCTGGTCGTCCGGGTCTGTGCCCTGCGGCCACACACACACGCACATGCCACTTGACAAAAAGGCCATTCGAGCAAAAACACCCAAGAAAGCACTAGGTCAACTGTCCCTCATTAGATCTTGATGACCCTGTAGGCACCATGTATTCTGGCCAAACACCCGAGACTTAGTCTGGGGCTCTGATCTGGCGAAAACGTTGGTGAGGAATCCGGCGGCCGTGATTGGCCGGTGATGCACTTGACCTTGGCGACGGCCAAGCACTGTGGTCAAGTCACTCGCCAACTTTTTCGCCAAGTATCCAGATTAGAGCCCCCGCTCTGATGTTCGTCCCAACCGTTCAAACACAATCCGCAGTCTGACGAGAAGACGACGCCCAGCACTTCTAGCAACACTTATAGCCCCCGATCATTCCAAGCCCCGAGCGAGCAATCTGACCCCGAGAAAACCCTGCACACTGGCGATTCGAACCAGACGGTCGAGATTTGCGAGCGAATGCCTGAGAGGCCAATCTTTCTGCGCGCGTCTTTCGAGGTCGCCCGCCCGAGCATCAACTCCCCGAGAGGGAAAGGATCGACGTCGCACCGGGGCGCGAAGACAACAATCGGAGCTCGTCAACTTCTAGTGGGATCACAGGGCTGACCTGGACGCCCCGCGTCAGACAAGGGGCGCCGGAGCAGACATTCCCAAGCACAGGGACGCCCATAAAGCGAGCGCAGCTTGGCGGTCAGAGTGCAACAATTTCAATGTCTGCGCCTACGCAAACAGCCATCGACTCAAGTGCCCCAGTAAGAAAGGCCACCAAGAAGAAAGTACGGGCAGCGCAAAAGAAAGCGGCTTTAAAATAGCCCTACCGAGCCCCCGCGGCCTACCTGCGGAGGCGCCGAGACGGACGGGCGCTCGTTGGGGCTGTACGAGGCACTGCGGAACCAGCCGGCTCTCATCGCTGCTGCGCTCGCAAAGTCAACCGCGGGCTCGGAGATACACGGTGACGCTGGCGACATGCCGCCGTGGCGCTCGCTCGAGACAGGAGGGGGGCGCTGGGCCGGACCCGACGCTGGCTCCAAAGGGGCTCTCAGAGCCGGCACGACCGGGCGCCGTCCGAGCAGTAGGCCGAATGTTAATGGGCGCCCTTCATTAGGCGCACGAGGGCACTCGCAGCGCCCGCGCTTATGTAAGCGGTAAAAGGGAAGCAGGCCGACGGCGAGCCAAACAGAGTCACCGTTATCTCAGCGCGGAGTTGAAAAGCTGCTTACATCAGGGCGTCGCTTGGCACAACCTGATTGCGGCGTTTTAGTGAAGGGCAAAGGCCCTCCATTGACTGGGACGCTGCAATGTGTACACAGAACGGCGTTTGGACTTGCCATATTGCCGCCTGCATAGCCAAGTCGGCGTAGCTAAGTCGGTATAGCGTGCCTGGCTCCCACACAGGTGGCCGGGGTTCGATCCCTGCCATCGCCTGTCGTTTTTAAAGTCAATACAACATTCTAGAATAGTGGAGAATGCTGAAGTCAGTTCGTGCTCACAATTTATAGTTCCAGAACAACCAAACTCGAATTTTCTACGATTCCAGGGAAGCCTTAAAGGGCCACTGACAGGGTATTTATGCTCGCCGAGGTTTTTAGTTGTACGCGACATATGAGAGCCCAACAACCCAGAACAGAATTTGCGGCTCGAAATTCGGTTTCTTTCCGCCCGAAAACCGCCGATCGAGAACTGGCCGGTTTGAGTCGCGCTCACTCTCTTCTCCGTGGTCACGGGCCGTTTTCACGGTTTAGACACAACCAGCAAATTTAATCAAAGTCCTGGGTCATTGAAGGCACACACCCAATATTAAAAATAGAAAAAAATATGCAACCCATTTTTTGTGGCCTCCAAAAAGTTGCAAATACTCTGATTAGAAAAAAAAAAAAAGGTTGCACAGAGGATTGGAAGAAATCTGTGGATTCTCTGGGTTCACATGGCGTTGTATCGCGGGCTGGACGGCTGAACGAAGCGATGCCGGCGGACGACGGAAGAGGGACCTCTACTTCAGAACTGTCGTTCGCGGTACCGGCGAATTCTGTCTTCCTTCGAAAGAGAAATTTCGGACCAATCAAGACAATTATAGGATTCATCCCGTACCACAAGCCTGACGACCGAGCCGATTTGCACGAAAACGTCGCCGAGTCGTCGCCCCTTCTCGTGGCTGAAGACATAGCTCGTCTTACGAATTGGTAAGAGTTTGAAAAACGCGCAAACGTAAAGCACGAATTGCGTACTTCGAGTTGAATGAGCATGCGTACGATTTCTTCACTAGGTGCGAATGTGGCCGATCCGTGGTGCTACCCGACTTCGAGCCTTGCGAGTGCCTTTGCAACAGGGAAATTGGCAGCAAACTTTCCGACCTACAGTTGACCGGCTGCATTACTACGAACGAGGAGTTCCCCTACGTCTGCCTGAACATTACGATGTTAAAACTATCGTACTTCGAGCCCCACGATAGGAAGCTGCCTATGCCCTCATCCACAAGTCTAAAACGATTTTTTCATGTTGAAGTGGAAAGGTATCCGCTTCACACGCAGCGGACGCAGGTTCGATACCGAGTGCGGGGCATGCGATCCCCCCCCCCCCCCCAACATTTTGCGATATTTACACAATTCCTTTTACTATTATCGCTAAAAAAAATAAAAAAAAGTGTGGACGGGACATTGCTAAATGAAATGGTATAAAACACCGCTTTATGAGGTGCCCGCAACAGTTCTGCCGGAATGGCAGCCAACCACTGGTCCCGATCCCGTTGATATTTCGGAAACTTGTGCACTCTGCCGCACAATGCCACTTTTGGATGCAGAACCTGTGAGGCAGCTCCCCACGCGACATCTTGGGGGCATTCCTGTCGGAGCCGATCATGGGCATTCACCACTCATTTCCAACTTCTTCAATGTACTATCGGGGAAAAATGAATGCGAACAGAGGAGCAGCGCGGCTTGCCGCAGAGCGCCACTCTGAAGTGAGTTTAGGGCGAGGTCGCGGCCTACTCCGATTATCACGCCCTTCGCTCGGCGTCCCTGCTTGGCAGTGCGCTCCTCAGCTGCGCTGAAAGCTATACCGCTATCTTTCTGGCTCAGCGCGTGCGGTGCGAAGAAGCTCGGCCCACGCGCCGAGCAGACGAAGATAGCGGTGACAGCTTTCAGCGCACAGAGAGGCGCACTGCCGAAGTTTGGGGAGTGCCGAGCGAAGGGCGTGAACACATCGGAGTAGGCCACGCACCCTCGCTCCTAGGCTCACTTCCAAGGTGGCGCAGCCTGTACGACAAGCCACGCGCTCCTCTGTTCGCATTTCATTTTTCCCCGATAGTACAAAACAACTAATCTTGAAGTGCAGTAGCGAGCGGAACAAACATAACTGCAAAGCAATCGCACGGCAAACGGTACCCGCGTCGTCCGCTGCGTTCGGCCAAAAAAAGAAAAAAGAAAAGAAAAAAAGAACGGAGGGGGGAAAATAAAAGAAAAGAAAGCGCGGTGGGGTGTAGTTACGTGACTTCCGGCACACTCTCTCCTCTACATTTCTCCGACCTCCGTGCGCAGGCTTCGGTTTCGGTTTCGAGCAGTTGCGTTTCTATGTAGCAAAACATTAATTGGGTAGTCTTCTAACATCATATTAAATCGTCTGGCAAAAAGAAAAAAAAATTTAAGGGGTGTTAGTGTACCTTTAAAGGGAGGCTGAAGAGGTTCTTGAAGAAAAACGAGGTAAATTCTAGAATATTTTTATCCTGTATCACGTTCGTTTTGCCCGAAGATAAATGAAATTAAATGAAATCTTTATTTCCAGAAATTTACTCTGGCGGGCCTCCAGACAAAAAGCTACCATATGGTAACTTGACTGGGTCTGGGGCCCTAAAGCAAAACAAGCATAGCAATCTGGCAGAAAAGTGGGATACATTGAAAAGCCTCGTTATACAGCATATAGAGAGTTTCTCTTACCAACTAGGCATGTACTTCAGTATCAATAAACAGAGTAAACATGTGAGAGCGCAGAAACGTTCGGCAGCAAGCAGGTACCTGCTGAGTAGAGAAGGTAACATGTGGCGAAGGGATTGTAAAGCATGATTTGTGCGGAAATGAGGAACATACCAAATCTCAGAGGAGCGCATACTGATCGAGAGTTCCTTTTTATTCAAGTCCGAGGAGCGCCAAAGAAATTCAATGAATTCATTTGTTCCAAAAAGGAGAGCATAAAAAAGACGATACACGTGCATATTTGTAATGGCAATAACCCTGAATTTTTCGGACAGCGGTTTAGTGTGATATAGGTATAGGAAACACGAAAAACCTCCGACAAGTCATTACGTCATACCCAGATCTTTCGGCCGCCAAGCACGAGTCGCTCGTGTGGGCAGCGCGTGCAATCGCAACCTTGCCAGGTATATTCCCCGCACCGACACCAGTCATGGCGTCTTTTTCTAACCTTCTTGAAAATAGCAAGAGTGGGCGTGCATATATGCACGCGCACTCTTGCTATACTCTATTTCACCTTATGACGTACCGCAGGAAAGCCTACAAGCGCGAGCTCCAATTGCTCTGAGACAGATATCGGCGGCGCAAGCGCTCGTGCATAAAGGGCAGCTGCCAACGCTATGAGCTCGCGCTTCTAGCCTTCGCTGCGGTACAACATAAGGTGAAACGGAGTACAGGCGTGTGCATATATACACACGCCTAGCTTTGATAGGCGTTCAAGCTGCGAGAGAGCAGAGATTCCGCAAAACTCTAGACATGACGTCACGCTCCGGGAAGGAGGGCTTCAGCGGTACTTTGAGAAGTATTTTCTGCAGCCTCCGTGCACCAAATAAAAAAAAAATGATCTCGATATTCGTGAGCCTGGAGGCCAAATGAAGACGATTTAAGTGTTTTCCTCAAATACAGAACGAATACAGCAGGACCGATCCCGCTACTACGTCGCCAACGACGCTCCTTTTATTTGTTTTGTTTCGCACAAGTTCGCCACATTAAACGCTTAGTTTGTCTGTCTATTCCAGACTTGTACACGTTACTGAAAAATAGTAAGGAATTACATTTACAATTACTCAAGGCTAAATTGTAATTTATTACAATTACAATTACCCTCCCATAAAAGTAAGTGACCGTTACCCCCAAAAGTAATCCGTTACTTTCGTGGCGTTACTTTCAGCATTATTTTCCTCAATTAAGAAACAAAGGAAAGAAGGTTATTCAAGTTCTTGTTGTTGCCACCTGTTTCATTTATTGACCTTGAGTATTTTGAGCAACAGCTGACTCTCGAAAGGGTCGTCAGACATTTTGCGTTATTTCTTACTAAAGATGTCAACTGATACGCTGAACACCCTTTGAACTGAGGCACTGGATGGGAGTGCAATATTGTGCCCCACGAATGTTTTATGCTCTGCATTGAGCTTTTTCAGCGAAGCAATGGAAGTACTATTTACCTCGAAGATAGAGCAAAACTTCGTCCTTGCAGCCGTTGCCTGATATTCGAGAGTTTTAGTGGAGTTGGTAACAGTAAGGTGATAATTAAATAATAAATAAGGTTTGGCACGATATTCTTCGTCCTTTGGTTCTGAACAGGTCGAGCCTCGGTTGAGACGTTGGAGAATAAGAACAAGTTTCCAATATTTAAATAAAAGTAACGGAAAAAAAAAATAACAACAGGACACTCATAACAACAATCAATTAGAACGTTCGTTAAAACAAGGAAATGTAAATGCCCCTTTGCCATGTGTACCTTTCTTGGTGCCGTTCAAAAACGCACGGAGCACGGCCCGACTGCAGTTTACTTTGGTGCTCTCCAGGGTCTAAAAAAATAGATTCAGGGGCTTGGTGTTGCAAAAGGTCACCTAAAGACGCGCAAAATTACAAGGACGAGGAAGTAAACAGACAAGAGTGCTTTTGTCTGTTCACTTCTTCGTCCTGGTATTTTGTGCGCTTCTTTAGGTGATCATGAACCAACTGAACCAAATTGCTACTTTAATGCAAAAAAGGCTCTGCGGAACTGAAGAGCGCCAAGCCCCCCTTGCGCTGCTCAATTCGCGTGACAGTGTCACTGCACCTAACTTTGCCAAAATGAAAATGACCTTTTCTTTAGAAGGGGGGGGGGGGGGGCTGGTCCTGCAAAAAATGTAACGGATTACAAGGAATCCGTTACGTAAAAAATGTAAGGGAATTACATTAAAATTACTCTAGAAAATATGTAAATTATCCGTTACTAAATTACCGATAAATGGAAGGGATTACAAGTAATTTCGTTACTTGTAACGGATTACGTACAAGTCTGGTCTATTCGTCGCCTCATCACTCGTCATTCGTGACATTTTGGTGGAGGTGCGGGGTATCGCATTCGATGCCCGTGAACCGTACCCCTCTGGAGACACGCCGGCCAAGTGAGGTGGTCAGCCCCTCACTTGGCCGGCCAAGTGAGGTGGTCAGCCCTTCGCAGAAGACGCCGAAGCCCGAGCAAGCCGCCGCGCCAAAGGCCAGCCCACGGAATTCGGTCCCCTGCTGCAGAAGCTAAACAAGAACGCGACGATGACTACCCGTCACTCCCCGCACTCCCACGCCTTTTCACGGCGAAACCCACGAGGATGTGGAGGACTCGCTGCAGCATTATGACCGTGTGGCGAGCCGCAACGGATGGACGACTGAGCAGTGCCTCCAAAACCTCTACTACTCGCTTGAAGCCACTGCGATGCACTGGTTTGAGAACCACGAAGCTTCCTTCATGGGAGTCCTGTGCCGCCGAAAGCGGTCGTTCATCAACCATCACCGTCGGCAGCAAGCGGAGGACCTTCTTCAATCAAGGACGCAAGGCCCCAACGAAAGCGTGATTATCGAAAATGCTGACATTGACGAGAAATTTTAAAAGTGATATGACTGGTCCTTACGATCTACACTAAGCTTATTCAGGATGACTACGAATTATACCCAATTTGTCGAAGTTACCGATCACTAGGGGAACTGAAGGAACACCGTTTCCAGGATTCCTCGAGTGCGGGCCGGGGCATTAGGGGTATTTATCAAATGGTCTACTGGTCGAAATTAGCGATCACAAGGAAACTGAAAAAACACAGTTCCCATGATTGATCGAGTGCGGGCGGGGCGCTTGGGGGGATTTAGCGAGTGGTCTATTAGGTAAATGACATCGCCCTTTAGAGAGAAAATATATATTGCCAGGCGATTTTTTTTATTGTGTCAGAAGACTACTCCTTCAATATTTTTTTCTACAGCGTCCCGTATATTCTTAAGAAAAAAAAAGAAAAAAAAAGCAACTGCTCGAAACCGGAAGTGGACTGGGGAGGAAGAAATATAGAGGAGAAAGTTACCGGAAGTCCCGTGGCTGTGCAATTTTTTTTTTCTCTCAATCAACGTATTTGCAGCTCTTTACAAGCCCTAAAAAATGGGTAGTGTGTGCCTTCGATGAACCACGACTTTGACTGTCTTTGGCAATTATGTCTAAATCATGCACAAAAAAAAATGACACGTGACCGCGGAGAAGAGGCTGAGCGCGACTCAGACTGGCCAGCTCTCGATCGACGGTTTTCATTGTGTTCTGGGTAGTTGGGCTCTCATATGTCATGTACAAATAAAAAAACTTTGGTGAGCATAAATACAATGTCAGTGTCCCTTTAAGAGGGAAGTTGAGTTGAAAGGAGCCCGTGCACGGAACGAGTCGTCGTTCCCCCACGGTCACGAGGGTCCCGGGTACCTTTGTCTTGCGGGACAATGAACTTGCCGTGCGCTGTAAGGGACTTGGCGCCGAGGCGCATTTGGTGACGTTGGACTAGCGCGCGCGGCAGCAGAAGCCGAACAGCGTTTTGTGAAGTATTATTTCTTCGTGGTAAATCTACATCGAAAAGTCCATCACGTCTCCGAGTGTTCCTGACTGCATAGAACGACGTGGAACCATCCTCAGGAAGCAAGGAACATTACTACGAGCATTTCGAAGCAGGAAAGAGACACCCTTTAAACATCCTAGCGGAGGAATAGCCATATAGATGTCACTCCACTTAACGTTCGACAAAAGTGCCTTGGGGCACAGTAAGTATTCCGCAAACAAACAATAAATAAGCAACATTTCATTACACACGAATTCGTTTTCGTTTTCTCTCTCTTTTCGCACACTCTTTTCGTTTCGCATTACACACTCTTTTCGTTTTCAGGGACTACCATCGCGTCACACCTTACTTGGCAAGGCCACGCAGACGACGGCATGATTTTCTGAAGGCCGACAAAAATCTCCGAATGTCAGTCGATGAGCTGCGATGCGACGGGAACAAACACGATGCCAATTTGAGCACGGCTTGAAAACATCTCTCGCCGTCCGGCGTGCCGCGATATTGGTTCCTCGGCTCGCGGCAAACAAAGGTTAAGCCGGGCGGCCAAAGGGCAGCGAGCTCGCAGACGCTGACGAGAGTGCCACTCCGAACGACTGCATTCGTGCCCTAATAGAAAGAGAGTAAGCGTCGGCCCGGAATGATCTAATAAGGCACACGGGCGACACAAGATCGTCAGAGGGGACGCGGAACGCGTTGCACAATGGTCCGACACAGTTGACTCCTAATGGAAATTTGCATCGAAATTGCGCCAGAGCGCCACAAAGCCGACGCACCTCCGACACACGGGCGCGCGCGTCGGGCACGCCAGCGACCCCCAGAAAACAAAAGGAAACGAAAAAAAAAAAAAAAAAGGTCGTTCAAAGTGATTTTGTTCGAGGTACCAAGCTAAGCAACGTGCCGCGAAACATCCCGGCCTAAATATAGCCACCTCTTGGTAAACTGCCGCTGGCTCATCCAGTCGGAGGTCTTTTGGAGCGCCAACAGCTGGCAGGGTGAAGGCAAGGCACCCAAAGAGTCCGCATATCGATCCATCTCTTCATAAAAATTAACAACTTAGGCAGGCCTCACACGGGGCAGCTTGACCGACGACGTCGCTACAGCTGCCACTCCCGCCTCCAGTGCACACCACCACAACAGCAATGTGGTACACGCTTTGTTGAAAATGCAAATCTCTCGCATTATCTGGATACAAACGTGCGCAATAATATTTAAAAAAAGATATATATATATATATATATATATATACAGTAGAATCTCGATAAACGGAAATCGCTTAAACGGAATTGCCGCTTAAACGGAACAGTAGCCCGTAAGTTGGTTGGTTTTGTATTCAGATAAGGTAAAAAACTTTCGGTAATCGGAACTAAAATTTGCGCTTCACCGTGTAAACGGAACCGAAAATAGAACTTCTGGCAGACCCATTGCCATGAGCATCAGCCTTTTCCGGTTCCGGCTGTTTCTTTTCTTTATTTTTTTCTAGCCTCGTAAGCCTCGTTGGCCTCGCCTCGTTGGTAGTCGCCGCAACGAATGCAACACTGCTGTTCTTGATCAAGTCGTTCAGTCGGGCAGGACGGCTGCCGGAGATAATGCGGCAGTTCAAGGACGATGACATATACAACGTGGATGAAACAGCACTTTTTTTAAGCTGCTGCCATCAAAATCAATCGCTTTTAAAGGTGAACTGTGCACAGGTGGCAAACTCAGCAAAGACAGACTGACTGTTCTTGTTGGAGCAAACAATGTCGGGCAGCGACAAGTTGAAGCTCCTTGTGATAGGAAAATAAAAAAATCCTCGCTGTTTCAAAGGCATCACTACTCTGCCCGTCACTTACGAGTCGAACTCGAAAGCTTGGATGACCCAAGCCCTCTTCAGCAAATGGCTGCACACCGAGGATGCGCGATTTTCGCGGCAAAATAGGAAAGTCCTTTTCCTCATTGACAACTGCCCAGGACATGGGACTGTAACAGGACTGAAGTCGATTCAGTTGGAGTTCCTCCCAGCTAACACCATGGCAGTGTTGCAGCCCATGGATCAGGGAGTTATCCAAGCCCTCAAGTCACGCTTCTGCAAGGGTCTCTTGCAGAGGATGCTCTTGTGCATGAGCCAGGATAAAGAGTACAAGGTGGACGTTCTTGGCGCCGTTCACCTCATTGCCGATGCCTGGAGGCAGCTGACTCCCACTAGCACAGCAAATTGCTTCAGGCATGCAGAATTTTCTTCAAGTGACCTCACATCTGACTTGGAGGACTTTGAATGCGACAGCGAAGATGCCCTTGAAAGGCAGGAGGTACTAATTGAGCAGTGTGCTTTAAGAGAAATCACACTGGACTTCGATGAATACGTGCAAGTTGACAGCGGCGTTGCAACTTAGCCCCGACAACACTGTGCAAAGCATTGTTGACGAAGTATGCGATGAGGAGGAGGAGAAGGTGGAAGAAGGCTCTGAAGATGTAGCTGCTACAGAAGTTACCACACTTCATGGGGCAGAGTCTGCTGTGCTGTACCTAAGGAATCTTTTTCTTAAGAAGCCAGAATCTGAAGTGTTTCTCCAAAGCCTAAGTGACATGGAGAAAAATATTCTGAAGATGAAGATGCAAGGACTCAAACAAAAGAAAATTGATGCATTTTTCAGTCCACAGTGATCATTTGCTGCCTAATAAACTTGTGAATGCTATGTAAAAACCTCATGTAGTTTCCTTGCTTTCTAAAAAACTATGAGTTACATTCACCTCATAGTGTTTAGACATCCATAAAATAGTATTAAGAGAGTGTGCACACATAAATCGGCACTTTTTTAAATCTCTTTCAGTAAACGGAACTCCTGTTAAATGGAACAAATTTTTTGGTCCCTTGGAGTTCCGTTTACTGAAGTCTACTGTATATATATATATATATATAGCATTGTGAATATTTATTGACTCTAGCGGTTCACTGAATACTCTGTGAACCGTTATACTTCGTCTCATCCTACGATGGACTAAAAGCAAAAGCTACGGACCGCCAGATACAATCACAGAGTCACTTAGAAATTGCGATGGTGTTGCGCTTCGATGCGCCTATCGGTGCCCACATCTCGGATCACTGATGGGGATGGGTGGACATTGGTTCGAATCGAATGACACTAAGTGACTCATCAATTTTACATTACGAAGAAAGCCACGACATCAAGCTCTTTGCACTGTCGAAGCTATAAACATGATGCAGCGTGTTTTGACTTTGGCTTTTAGTCCATCGTAGGATGAGACAGAGTATAGATGTGTGATGACTGTCCCATCCCCTTTAACTTTTGGTAATGCAGTTCTGTGTACGAAATCTGACATCCAAGCAAGGTTTGAAGTAAAGCAACGCGGTGTGGGTGAACTGGCGTTGGGAGCGCACTGATAAAACACCGAATAAGGGTGTAGAAGGTGATACGGGATGGTCATCATTTGAAGTCAGGGAAGCTATAGTAGTAAGATAGAATTTGAAGAGAGACTAAGGAGGAAGAACGATGGGCACGGAGAGTTTTTGGCTCTTTGTCCACGAAGGGCGTCCATTCAAAGTGGAGAAAGCGAAACACTCGGGTCGAAATTTTTGTGAAATAATTGCGCAGATCAGGAAGTGACAGTTAAGAAGAGAGATAAAGTAGCGGAGAGGGAAATATGGAAAGCGGGGATGCAGACTAAATCGACTCGGGAAACTTGGAGAAAATGTGAGATGGATATTGCTAATGTAAGTATTTATGACAATTCCATGGGAAGCTCGTGTTGTTTGAAGCCAGGACATGGGCATATGAACTAGGGTGTACAGAGCGAAATATCGGAACATAGATACGGTGTGTGGGGCATGTGGGGAGGAAAAGGAGACGGCTTAACACTTCATAATTTACTGTAAAGGGCTTCACTATACAGTTCTTCAAGACGATACTGATTTAGTGAAGGCTTAAGGCTTTAACGGCAGCGACGGAAAAATAGTAGTGAAGGCTTAAGGCTTTAGCGGCAGCGACGGAAAAATAGACGATGGGAAAGCGGAGATCGCAAAGCACAGGTTACCGGACTCGCATAAGTCGAGGGAAGACTGAAGTTTCGTGGAGAATGGTAGATGAAGGCTTGTGCTTAGCAGCAATATGAGAGTCTGTTTGCCCTTCTCCATTGATTACGAATTTAATCGGTGATTATTTAATTTGAATGAGAAGTTTTGGCTAAGTGGCGGAAGCCGCCGCCCGATTTAAAGGGTTCCGCTCTATCCATCCTGCCCAATAATACAGCCCAGTCATACCTAGTCGACGAGATTTAGAAATCCTCTCGCTATATCCATAATCCTTCCTTCAACATCAAATGTAAAAAAACCATCACGACCTATGATTCATTAATTGGTCAGGAGATAGCAGATATATTCTTGCCCAGACCTTTCCTACGCGGGCGCCGCCATCTTGAATCGCGGAACTTCCGGTATGCGGGAAAACTTGTATCGGTTTGCTCTCGCCAGACCACTGGGAGAAGCTAAGCGTTTTAATCGTCACTGTTTATCATTCTTGTTTTGCCTTTTCTCTCGTCTTTTCTTGGCTCCTGTAATGCCTTGTTGTTGATGTTTTTATTCCGCATACCGGATGTGTCACTGGGTGGCTGGAGATGAAAGTAAAGGATAAGAAAAGCAGGACAAGCTCCTTTCCCCTTTGCGGAACGAACGCCGGAGATGAGGCGAGGAGGGACTCGCCTCCTCTACTGCGCTCGCTCTGCTAAGTGGAAAGGCTGGAGGGCTTCGCGGGAGGAGCTTGTTCTATTGTGGGCGAGTTTCTCTCTTTTGTGTGTTTCAAGACCAGAAGACCCCCTAAACACGGAGCGCTGCAGCCAAGCAACGGAGGATTGCAGCGTCCACTCCGTGGGGCTCTCGCAGTGCACCCGTGTCCGGTGAGAAGCGCAGTCCACGGAGCCAGCCAACCCGTCCAAACAGGCACCAGCAATGAGAACTGTTGCCAAGCTTCCGAGCCCCGACAGTGTTCGATGCGAAGGTTGCATCGAACGTCGTTCGAACCAATCATCTCACGTTTCGAAAAGTCGCACAAGGCTACAGTAACGATACCGCAGTATTATTATTCTCGAACGTCGGCGCGAATTCCCGACAGCTTGCTAAAATGCAACAGATGAACCAGGGTGAGCACATCGGCGCAAATGGCACAGCAATGCCATCGGTGGAGAAGGGGGACCAGGCTGAAAGTGAATAGACAAAGCCCGACTCCACCCGATTATGCCGTATTCAGGAAAAATCAGACTTTCCGTTCACACGAATACGACAGACGATGGGACGACTACGACAGGTTAGAGCAGGTAGGAAAGATTGAGATTGGGCGCGTGTGACTGATTGAAGCCCGACTGGATTCGATTGTATTGCATTCAACCATGGAAACGCAGAGTATGGCTTTGCTCGCCACCGCCTTCAAGAAATGGCTACCGCTTTCAAATGACGAAAAATGTGTGGTGCTTATCTGCATACGAACAGGAAACACGCGCACCCTTTCCAGACAGCAAATGTCGCAGCCCAGCTTTGTACTGGTCTCCTACAGAAACAGACAGAGCAATAGTCAGCTCGGAACCATCCGAGTCATCCCAAACATTCGTGCCATAAATACGAGCAGTACGCCGAGGCACACAAGACAAATAGTCGCAGGAGGCGGGACCTCCAGCGCATTCTAATGTAACCCAAGGTTCACAAGCAGCAACCATGAGATCCGCCGTTACCTGTTTGTCAGTGTGACGTGCTTGGCTGAATCTAGCTATCACGCGACACCCCGTTATTTTATGACCAGTTATCGCCATACGTCATTCCATTTCTTCTGAGAGCCAAATATTATAATACCGCCTCGGTATCTTCTCGAGGTGGAAAGGCTCGTTCATGCGTATCGTCACACTGACTTTGAAGCGCAACACACCCGTCGAAAACTCACCCGATCGCGATACTACAGCCGTGGAAATAATGAAGACTCTTGGTGATGAACCCGAGATTAGAGCTCCACTTGTCCCGGAGGACACCCTTCCAAAACTGAAAGCTAAAACGATACCAGAAAAGCGCAACAACGCATATATTAAAAAGTCGTTACCCACACGTGCCCGTTTCCTATGTCGGCTTGGAAAGTGGAAATGGCTGGCACCGGAGAGACACGGTCTTCGGACGCAAAACAGGACAGAGCAGGCAAGGCCTAGCCAGAGTCGGAGCACACGCAGAGGCGTCGGCGGGGTACGTGTAAGCTCCCCGCCAGGGGGAGAGGGACACGAGCTCGGAAGGAAGGCCGCCCCAGAAAGCGCAAAAGCAAAACTGACATTCCGGATGAAAGATTGGTGCGACCCAAGAAACCATAGGTGTGCGGAAACAAACAAAACAACGACCAAAAAAGAATGAAGTGAGCCCTATCACGGAGGAAACAAAAACACCACCAGCAAGCTAGAAGGAGTTCAGCGAGAGACCCAAGTCCGGAAATTTGATACCATCTATAAAACTGGGCCGCAGAAAAAGAGAAGAAAAAGACGCACCAAGAAAAGCGAAAGCTCGAGAAGCGGAGCAAAGAATATGAGCAAAGTCCATTGCGTTGATGCACGCAAGACGACATTCGATCGCGGCCCACAGGGCCCGGACAGCTCAGCCAGCAATATGAGCTCGCCCGCTCGACCGCTGCCTGCACGGAACTCGGGAAGGAAAAAATGCTTTCGGAAAAGCCCCCTGTTACCCGTGCCTTTATTTTCCGGCTCACCCGTACAGCCGCGATGAAAAGACAAGCGCGGTCCAGTCGGTGCCTGCCACCAAAACGAACTCTGTCACGGTACCGTAAAGGTATCATTTCGCCGCTACGCGACACGGTCAACCTCGTTCACACTGTTTGCGCCGCTGCAGTTCCGTAAAATTGACACACCAGGACAAAGAGGACCCAGCAGTCCTGTTGCCGTAGCGGCAACGATTCCTACTCGTCACACTAAGGGTAAGACGAAGATCGGAATCAATGAAATGACAAGGACTGTATTTCTCTAAATTCCGGCAGAAACAATTTTTTTTGTATATTCTTTTTTTCTCTTTTTTTACTTAATTTCTTACAAATTCTAAGACTTCCGGTATTCACAAAGCGATGAAATAATTAATCAAAAATAAACTGATCAGAAATCAGGGATAACGGTGCCAGAAGGCATTTGGACTGGAGGAACCCCCGCCAAAACATCCGGACATAAATTCCAAAAAGATGAGCAGCGCGCGCGCCCGCGTCCTGGCGACTAGCCAAAGCAACGAGAAAACCGCGCTATGCAAACAGATTGAATTCCGGAAGACGGTCGTACAAATGTGTAATGTTGTTTACAATACCGACCAGATCATCGGGTAGGTGCGCCGGTTCACCCCCGACAGGGCCAAGGAAGCTCTGAGGCGGGAGGCACTTTACCGGCTTCAAGCTCCGTTAATTTCAGCGTGGCAAACAACGAAAGTCCCAGCGAGCCAATCAGGGCGCTGGAGAGAGGCACGTGACAACGTGTCATCAGTGTCCTCGCAAAGTTATGCTGAAGGGGAGACTTGGTCGGCTTGAAATCCACGCCGAGGTCCCCGCATTCTCACGGAGGTTTATTGCTGACAAGGAGTTCGGCTGCACGTTAAAAAAATCCCCAAGTGATCGAATTTAGGACTGTATACCAGGATTTTTCACCCATTACCTGGTTACCTTTAATCGATTAATTCATCGGATGATGGTTGTGCAGATTAATACAATTTCGAAAGTACTGCGAAATTATAAACACAACAGTATATTCGGGAAGTGCTGGAATTCGTGTAGACGCAGGAAGAGCATGAAGATATAACATTTCATTTACTGGTTTGTTTGGCATACGTTCAAATAGGACGGGCTGATGGTGCCAGGTGGTAAGTGCTACATATCTCGAGCAATTGAAAAATTTGATCTGAGGCGAGCGCGTTGGTGTAAAAACTTGAAAAAGAATTATACGTAGAACAGAACACGGGCAGCGCATATTTCATGCTGTGCGGGTCATGTCTTTCGATGTTTAATATTTTCTCGAGTTTCGAGGCATGTGACCCCCAAACCCCAGGCGTCCTCCGGGACGCCCTGTGTTTTGATTAATACTTCTCAGGCTAGATGGCCCTAGGTGTTCCATATTATGATGCATATTTATAAGTAAAATAATAATAATAATAATAATAATTTCGCGGTTGTCTACGTTCAAACTGAGGCGACTCGGAGAAGCACAAGTGATCAAATTCCTGAAGTTGAATTCGACAGCGAGACGAAGAGGATGCTCCCGACAACCCTATGGAACATGGTAAACCTGAAGAGCGATTCACACACTTGCGTTCAATCCGACCGTCGAAACGGGAAAAAAAAAAAAACGGTTTTGTAGGAGCCGACGCAGCTGTTTCCATAGCAACCCTTGCACTCGGTCAGACTCAACGGAAGTGTGGGAATCGCCCTTGAGACTGGGGTAGGAAAACGGAAAACGCGACGGAAGACAGAAAAGGAACAGGCAACGTTACTAGAACCACTCAGTTGGGAAACTGCCATAGAGACTGCTCTGAAAAAGTGGCACCGATCCGTCCACGAGAAGCGAGCTAATGGCGATCCCAACACCACCACTTCTCCCGCAGCGGCCAGTCCAGGAACTGCACGTGACTTCCATTTTCGTTGTAATCGGCCATTTTGGGGCCAGAACAGATACTGTGGAAGGGGCTTCGAGGTACCGCCCCCGACTCCCAAGCGGACGCGCCGCGGATTACTACCGTGGTTAATATGCGCCTAACTCAGGACGTGCTACCTGAAATCCCCGCTGAGGCAGGGTTGTATAAAAACAATATTATTATACTGCAAAACCTTGCGAACTAAAGATTTTAGAAAACAACACGCGCCCTCCATTTTGTACTAAAGTCCAATAAAAGTTACTACAAAAAGAGTTTTTTTCCGTTAGTTTTTACTCAAAAACATGCTTTCTAAAAGCTCAAGGCGACCACAGTTAAGACAAATGATACAGAGTGGCGCTGTTGTCGTATTTAGATCGGTCTCGGTGGACGCCAGCGGCCCAGGTTTCAACGGCGAGTTTCCAAACTGACAGTTCTAGTAACGTTGGGAACAGGCACTGTCTGTTCTTTTTCTGTCTTCATTCGCGTTTTCCGTTTTCCTACCCGTCTCAGGTTTACCATCATGTTCAACTTACACCAGCTCGCCTGCAATATGACTATTTCTTCGTTAACCCAATGGAAGGGTTCACTTTTGACCAGTTAATCGATTAATCAATAGGTTAATAGAGTAATGCCCATCTACATTAACTAATCTGCTGGGGCCTGCCAGATGCTATTCCTTGGATCACGTAACCTCCCTCGGGTTGATAGTGCTTGAACCATCTTGGAATACCCCTCGACCGATGCGTCGCTCGTCGGAAACCTCCTCCCTCACCCTTCGATGGAATCACGGCAGTCCGTTCCAGTCTTGCGCCCAACAGCCTATCGCGACAGGGGCGCCCCATGAGGGATTGTTACCGCTCCGGCCGTCCTTCTGTTGGGCTAGCTCACCATACCACGGCTGCTCAATCACCTCCTCTGAGGGGACCGAGGAGAAGTGCTCATACTAATGCCCACCGTACAAAGGTAGTGGGACCTCTACAGGCTTTTTTTTCTTTTTAACTTTTGCCCCCGGAACAAATAAGAAGTGCCGCAAGTTGGGCGCAAACCAACACGTACCTAGACAGAAGGCCTCCGCACGGTCTCCTCTCCCTCTATGAAACGTCATCAGAGTCAGATCGCGCTAACTCGGCTATTGGGCCCGAAGCCCGACCTTCGACGCGCTGATTGGAAACGACGCCGACCTGCGCTCGGGCCAGACACGGTGAGCTACAAGCAGCTCCGGGCTCGCGCCGCCAATCACGTCGCCAGCGATGCGCTCGGGATCGGCTGTAGCCGACTGCGCTGGGCCTAGCTGAACGAGATGCGCACCAGCTCGGAGCACGTGGAGCGAAAGCTCGCGCTGCAGAACCCATGGGATCCTGGGTTCAATCCCCACCCCTGCCCGTTTCGATCTGGATGAGCATCGTACCGGCGTGCGGTCGTGTATCACTACTGCGTGGTGCACGTTAAAGACCCCAGGCTAGCGGTTGTACTGCACTGGCTAAATTGCTCATCTACAGCGAGTGACTCGTCGCAACTTTAAATGGCTGACCAACTACACGCTGTATAAATATCCCCCCCCCCCCCCAATCATACGCCTCGATCGATCTGACTGCGATGACGCGTGCGGAGGCCTTCTGTCTACGTGGTATTGCTCAATATCATACTACAAATAACCCCCCCCCCCAAAAAAAACAAAACAAACAAAAACACGGTGTTGCTTAAAAGGGACGGTGAACATAAATTTGGAACTCACAAAACAAGGCTGGAGCAATAGGCGGGATGCTGCAAAACTGAAAATTATAACTAACACAGCAATATCTCTAACGGATGGCCGTATTTTTGGAAAAGAAGTGCGCGATTGAACACGGCCGACGTAGCATGTCACGACACGATTCCCATTCCCTCTCCTCTTCCCTTCGTCCCCTCGAGCAGGTGAACCGAAGCGAGGAGGAGAGAAGCGAGGCCACTTCCCCTCATTCTCAACTGTTCGAAGAGAATCGTGACGTCAGATTCCTCGCTTGAGAGCGCCCTTCTTTTCCAAAAATACAGCCATCCGTTTGAAATATCGATGTGCAAGCGATGTTTTGAAGTTCGTAGCGCCCCGTTCAACGCTTTTGCGTCCTTATTTTGCGAAATACAAATTTCGGTTCAGCGTTCATTTAAAACCAAACTTTGACAAATTAATTCGGTATACTTTTATCGGTTTAAACCTAAAACGCCAGACCCTAATTGTAACCATCCCCCCTCTGTATGCTCAAACTGCACGAGATTTGCGATGTTCGGATCCAAAGTATCGGGGTGCCTTTCTCTACGCTTCGGTAAAGTCTCTCTGATTCTGTTGGTTTTTAAAGTAGCAGCCAAGCGGAGGATAAGAAAAATAAGAAGAAAAGCCGACGCCGACGCCGACGCCGACCGCCCCCCCCCCCCCCCCCAATACGCGCCCTTGTGCGTTACCATGGGGTTCTCTTCGAAGAACCGCAACTGTGCGGAGGACCTCGAGTACCCCACCATATCCCCACACCCTCTCCCCATGGCTTGCTCGTTCAGATGCAAGCACAACGACAGCTATTGAGTAGCAGAAATGCGTCGCTCGGTTGACTTGTTTACGCCCATACAAGCAACAAATGAGTGTGTGTAACGCACCAGACACACATGGGCTGAAGTAACTACAAAAAAAAAAGAATATCGTGACAGGTAAAAAAAAAGTTACTGCAGTAAGATTAAATCAATTAAAACAGCACATAGATGGCTCTTCCTAAAGTGCACGCTCTTTCAAATCCCCGAAGTAAATAATAGCGAAGTAAATATTACCGAACGTCGGAAACCTATTCCTCGGTCTCCCTCCATCATTTGTTTGATGGAAAAATAAACATTATTATTATTATTATTATTATTATTATTATTATTATTATTATTATTATTATTATTATTATTCATCATCATCTCCGAAAACATCAAATGAGTTGTCTAGTTGTATCTAAAGACCGAGTGACCCGTGCGTCGCAGCACTAAAAATCGCTGCTGATTCTCGGTCATGGTGGTGTCATGCCTATTTTTTTGTTTTCAATTAAATTTTTAAATGAGGTAGCGAAACCTGTCCACACAACGGGACAGACCTTGCTTTTGCAAGATACTTCCTTGTATTCGAGAGAGAAATCGCATTCCAGATAAGGGTGAAAAAACGATTTTCCCATCTGCGCGATGACGGAACTTTGCAGGCCGGTGGAATAAAGAATGCAACTTTCTACACCCTCAAAGTTTCTACGTTTAATGCACGCATACTTTTCTGTCAGACTTAGTTAAATTTAACTTATATGAGTATTTATTTCAAGCGAAATAAAATGCCAAAGTTGGCTTCTGGAGCGAATCTTACATCAAGAGGTACTTTTCGGCGATTTTTTTAAGTCGCTTTAAAATTATATTCTAATTTCTAAAGCTGAAACTTTTTGTGTCGAATGTTTCATGCTTTGTGAATTTCTAACGAATTAATTAGCGTTCTTGCGTAGAAAGTGTTTTCTGCGTTGCGCTGAAAATTTCGTCAAAATCGAAAAAGTCAAAATTTTGCGATTTTTGTGCGGTTACTGAAAAAAAAATCATTCTCGATTTTCTTTAAATTTTAGTGGATGGACCCCGACGGCCGGTAATTACATATCTGCAAAGACATGTTGCATTATTTTGTTAAAAAAAAAGTGTAACAAAGTGTGAGACGTCGAGCTCTCTTCTGCTCATCCCCAGTCTCGGGTTAACAAAACTATGTGTAACAGGTCATTGTTGCATCAATTACCGCTGGGGCGTTTCTGTCTTAACGACTAGTGGTACACGAGCAATGCATGCCACACTATCCGTACTTGGCCACATTCATGACCAGACACCATGAAGCACTCTAAAAATAACATGTGAACATTTTAGTGAAAAACCGAGACTGAGGTAATGACAGACGACGACAAGGAAAAAGAAGGAGAACGTCTCGTTCTCCTTCTTTTCCTTGTCGTCGTCTGTCATTACCTCAGTCTCGGGTTTTTCACTAAAATGTTTAATATACACCAGCTCACTTGCGCCCTTACGTTCTGCTCATAATATGTGAACTTGTTTTCATCGATGATGTGGCTGATATTGCCAATGAATACTGAACTTTTCGCCGCGTCCGATCCTTTTAGTGTGTTATACTTGGCTGGTTAGATGTTCATCGTGCTACATTTTCATATTAGTACTTTAATATGAGTACTTGACTGACAAAATAATTTGATTCGTCGTTCTAGGCACCGCTAGGACCGAGCGATGTTACGGAAGCTTTTGCCCGACCGATGGAGGGAGTTGCGTGGACGGAAGGTTAAATCCGGTTGTATATTATGGCATTGTAACGCATGGGGTAGCTGGACTCCAAGCCGGAGCATAATTGAAGAAGGCGCCGGAGGAAAAGAAGTGTTTCATGATGAAGACTTGCCAACAAAATAAGGTTACCTCCGAGCGCGCAAAGGCGATCGTATCTCACCGACTCACGGCGGCGATACGCGACACCGGCGGCGTCCCCTGCACGGTGTAAACACAACCGGCAAGGCGTGTGGCGATGGTAAACAAACACCAGAGTCATTCCTCGTGCCGTGGCACAACAGCCCCTCCCCATGGAAGAACAAATACGGAGAACGGAGGAGGAGGAGGAGGGGGGGGGGGGGCACAAGGACTTTTGGAGAGTTTTGCCGGTGCTCCTTCGGAAAATGCAACGGAAGAGGCCGCAACTCCCGGACAGTGAAAGATTAGAGACTCACTCCACCCCGCCAGCTCCTCAATACTGCAATGTGATTGGTAGTAACTTAGGGGTTCAGCTCTCAACTGTCTAGTAATTGTTTTTCTTCTGTGTATTGGCTAGATATTTTTGCGTGTTGCCGACGGCGCACCGGCAGGGTGAAGTGCTAAGACTATTTATTGCCACGTTTCGGTACTTGTGAACCCCATTACATTATTTCTGTTTCTATTTAAATCATCGTTTTAATTAAACCCCCGTTGTTTTAAAACTTGTGTTACACCCCATTTATTGGCAAGACCTCACCGCTGTGTAGGCCGGTCGTCTGGTCAGCAGATCTTTCTTTTGTGTTTAATGCGAACCACGAACCTGTGCGCGCGTGACGGCGTACTGCATTCGGTGGCGGCGCTGGCTGATTCTCACCAAGAGCGTTCTAATTGCAAATAAACATCTGCAGGTTTTTGCACTCTATGGCCTTCTTGGAATTTTACAAAAATATTTCCCCAGATCGATAACTCTCTCTACCCCTCGACCCAGTCACAAATCATGACTTTTCTGATCGCGGATGAGGCGTCGCAAGAGATCCTGTAGGAGCGACTTGGCAGCGCTTTATTGCATTTAACGTGCTCTCAAACAGCTGTACGCCTATGTAGAGGTAGTAAATAAATCAGGAATTTGATACAGAAAGAAAAATGTAACAGTGATCGGTCACACCTTCTCGACTGCCTAAAAGGTTATATCTCTTATTCGGAAAAAAAAAAAGATCAAAAAAAAATCTCAGCCTTCGACGTTACAGGGAGTGTCAGAGAGACGGCACCGCATCTTATATATTTAAATATAAGATGCAGTCCTATTGTTAAATTGTGAAGTGTAAAGCAGGGTTTTCTTTTTAAATGGGCAGTGCAACGATTTTAATGTAGCAAAGATCTGCAGTGTGTCACCTTTATTTCGCTTCTTTTCAGCACAAAAAGAAAACACACAGACTTTCCCGAAATACAGCGTTACCACCTTGTAATCGCAGATAAAAAACCTGACTATTTCACGACCTGCAGCCGCGTGTGGCGGCTGCAGGTCGTGGATAATTAAAAGTTAATTAACAAATTTTAATGAATTAGCCGGACTAATAGTAACGATTATCCCCCTATACAATGTCTCCCTGACCGTATAACTAGGGTTTGGAGTTTTCGGTTTAAACCGATAAAAACCGATAAAAGTACGCCGAATTCATTTTCGGAAATTCGGTTTTAACCGAAAAAGGTAAGTTTTTAGGTTTGTCATTTTTGATTTAAACTGATAAAAACCGATAAACGTACGTCGAATCCATTTTCGAAAATTCCGTTTTAACCGGAAAAGGTCACTCCAACCTTCCAGTCGTACCGCACAGCCGTGGCGAAAAAGTGGAACGATAGTGTCTATCGAAACGTGTCAGAACGTATGGGATACACGGATGCCATCACGACGTTTTGCCCCATGTCTTCGCCATGTACGAGCGTATTTTCAAACTCGTTGAAAGGAAGACTGACTTTATGCAGGCTCTGCATGTTGTGTTGTGTTTCAAAACGTCGCACCGTGTCTCTTTTGGAGGGCACAATTGGTTGTTTGGCCGATTTTGGCTCAGGCAGCGCTTCATCTCCTCAGCCTGCCAGTGTCCAGTGTTAGCGCTGAGAGGGCATTCTCGAAGCTCAGGGTCATATTAACAGGAAAGAAAGAGTGCGGATCAACGAGGAGAACCTGGGAAAGTACATGTGTGTGTACTATAATAAGATCACGGCAATCCTGATATACAGAAAGTGAAGTTGCATGTTTCTTGGGCATAGGCTTCATATCTGGCTTGTTCTGTACTTCTATGTTTTTTTCTTGATTCTTTTACAGTCGCGCACATTTGCCAAATAAGGTGTCCATTTCATTTTCAATGTATCTGTGCCGTTATTCTTTGCGTGATCACAAATATCAGAACTACAAGGATCATCTGATCCGGTGTCCGTTGGTGTTTATTTTATATTCACCGAAAAAAGCCGATAAAATTTTGGGGGCATAAGTATACGCCGAAAAAAACCGAAAACTGAATTTTAAAATAAACACCGAAAAAAGTACGCCGAATTTTGAAAAAATAGAAACCGAAAACGCTGAACCCTACGTATAACTAACCTGCAAAACCGCATAAGTGTAACTCTCACGGCTTTTTTTAAACAAATCTGCTAAGTTAAAAAAAGAAACAAGAAAACATATATATATATATATATATATATATATATATATATATATATATATATATATATATATATATATATATATATATATAGTGCTCCGAGTCACATCTTCCCTTAATCGTCGTGGGGATTCACTAGGCTGTGGTGCTAGTTACCCGAAGTGAATAAACCCATCGCCCCTCCGCTGCTTCCATGACGAATTCGGACAAAAACGTGTTTACACTGCAGCTTCCTTGATCGAATGAGATCGGAGACAAGGCCGCGCAGCGACTGGTGTACCGACGTGATCGAACAGGAGCTTGAAAAGTGTTTTGATCTGAGGCGAAAACCTCCGGAGAGAACAGAGGGAGTTCGCGAGCGTGTTCGAGAGCACAACCGGAAGCTCTTCGTACCCTTTGTCACTGCGCACGGCGTAGACAACGCGGGGGGATGGGGGGGGGGGGGGGGGGCATTGGGGCTCGTGCCCCCCTGGTAATATCCAGGGAGGGGGGCGAGCCCCCTTCTTGGGCCATGATCCTTACTCGAGACGCTGTTTACGCGCCATGTAACGAACTTCTAGTAGTGGCATGAAAACAAAATAACGCCCACGTTGCCTTTATTGACAAAATACATGGGAAATGGAATCCCAGCGTGCTTTCTGTAGCTTCAATCTCCAGTTCTGGCAAGAAAGCAACGCGCAGCAACCCCCCCCCCCCCCCCCCCGGGAAAATGGAAAGTCTACGCCGCTGGGTACCACAAACAATAATCTCTTTCATGTACTTATATAAGAACAAGAGCACGCAAGCAAGCATGTTTTCACAAGTTCCGAAAATTGTTGCACTGCCCCTTTAAACGCCCAAGGCACGCGGGCCACGCGGGGCTCGGAGGCCATTTTGAGAGCGAGAGAGAAAAGGGGAAAGGGCTACCGGCGCTTTTTCCCTCGCTGGGTGTGTAGAAAGAGTGAAAGTCCCGGATGAGAGACCTGGCCGGTGTTGGGTGTCTGCAGCGCCGGAACTTCGTTCGCGCTTTCTTCTCTGTTTTAAACTCGCAAACTTAATAAGAGCCACGGGCTTCGATGGCGACAGACCCCCGGTCATCGGGACACCATTGCTCGGTGATAGGGTGCACGAATAACGACAGAAAGCGTCGAATACTGTCCGAGGAGCCATGTAGCTTGCATGGAATCCGGCAAAGCGATTGCGGCTGCAATGTTTTTATGCTCCATAGCTTTCCACATGACTGGAACTGATGAACCGTTTATCAATTTTCGCTCGCAATGGGCCTATTTCAACGCAGCCGTGTTTAGTAATCAAAAAGCGATGCACGACACGGGAAACTCAATTAACTTTTGTAAACACCCGGAGCTACAACGGATCGTTTTGCTGCGCTGCTTTTATCTTGCGTGTCCGTCAGGCACGTAGCCAGGATTTTATTTCGGGGGGGGGGGGGCGCCCATAACAAAATGCTGTATGAGGGGGAGGGGGAGAGGAGGTCCCAGCAAAATGGAAGATTTCGGGGGGGGGGGAAGGGCCCGGGCCCCATGCCCCCCCCCTTCCAGGATACGTGCCTGGTGTCCGTGTTCTTATATTTCCTTGTGGATGCTCGACGAAGACGTTCTAGATGTACTTATATCGAACCGCAGAAAGCCTCAAAGCAGCCACGAATTATTTTACTATTTGATGCAATATTTTGAGTACTCAACTCCAATTTCTATCGCTGGCACGTTCGCTGCCGCTGTTCCCCCCGTTGCCGCACTGGCAGATGCCATGACTCGAAGAAAGGAACGTGCACACTGGGCTCGAAAACGAATTGAACACTAAACACTTACACACAGACAGGACAGAGCATACACAGAGCTGACTATCAAATATTTAATACTTCTTCCTCCACCTCCTCTTCTTCTTAGTCCCTTCGAGCATTCCACGATTGCGAGATAAGATGCACTTTTTTAGAATTTTTTGAAAGGAACAAAGCATAATAGGAGTATATATAAAAAATAAATCATAGACGAAAAAGAAAAAAATATACTACATGAACGAAAATTTAAAAAATTGAAAAACTATTCGCAAATGCCCAAGCTAACCCCATACATTTCCACTTCCAGTCACTGACATCAGCATCCCGTGGATGTTTTGAGAACTTCTTCCCAAGACTGTCCTCACGAGTCACTGGCCCAAAGCCGTAACACACCGTAGAAATTGTTTTTCTTTGCTGTGCAGCGTGATGGACGGACGGACGGACGGACGGACGGACGGCAATCGTGGAATGCTCGAAGGGACTAAGAAGAAGAGGAGGTGGAGGAATAATAAGTATTAAATAGTTGATAGTCATCTCTGCCCTGTCCTGTCTGTGTGTAATTAAGTGTTTAGTGTTCAAGCTGTTTCTCATAGACATGTACCAACTAGCTCAACTCAAACCAGTTATTCGAAAACGGAGATCGCAACACACGAGACGTACCCTGCAACGAGTATCCAGCGCTTCAAAGCGCCCAATCAACGGAAACAACCCACCAGCGGCATTCCAAGGAGCGCTTTTGCCGGCACTCTGGTATCGCGCAGGAGATCGCGATTCAGGAAAACCGATAGAACTAACTTTTCAACAATTTCCAGCCACACCCGGCGGCGGAAATGAGCCTTCAACTAAGTGTTGTAGATAATAAAATCGAGTCAATGTCACCACTGCAAAATGTCAATATTAAGATAAATTCAGTCACAAAAAGTTACAAGCTTAAACAGCAATTATCACGAGAAAACTCGCACGCACCTTTCGAGTGTAAACCATGTTCATCGGCGGTACAGCGTTCGGTGCGCGCTCCATTCACAAAATGTTCTGAGCACAGTCGAGAGGATGGCGTTGAGGAAACGTCTTTCCGGTTTACGGACGCAATCCGCTGCCGCCGGAGACCGGAAAGCGCCTTGCCGGATTCCTTGCAAGCTACATAGGTCCACGGACAGTATTCGACGCTTTCTGTCGTTATTCGTGTACCCTATCACCGAGCAATGGTGTCCCGATGACCGGGGGACTGTCGCCATCGAAGCCCGTGGCTCTAATTAAGTTTGCGAGTAATTTTGGAGTATGTTTGCAGTTTAAAACAGAAAAGAAAGCGCGAGCGAAGTTCCGGCACTGCAGACACCCAACACCGGCGAAGCCTCTCATCCGGGACTTACACTCAATCTACACACCCAGAGAGGGGGAAAGCGCCGGTAGCCCTTTCCCCTTTTCCCTCTCGCTCCAGTAAAAGTCTTGCATGTACGTCACGTGACAACGTCGAAACCGGCAAGCAGCGCTTGGTCCTGTCTCGTCTCCCTCGTGTCCTCGTTTTTTAGGCGCTTCACAAGTTAAACATGTACCAACTAGCCCACCTATCCATTTTA